>KE504213.1:73259-108796 GCA_000344655.2 Fomitopsis schrenkii | reverse complement strand
CAGCAACTTCTTTCTCCAGGATGTCAAAGAATGCGTCACGGGTGTGTGGATTGACGGCGCGTGCCCGGGAGCTGTCCAGCGAACGTGACCAGAATGCAGTGAGTCGATCGGAGTGCTTCTCGATGAATCGATTCGACCACTGCTTCCCCAGCCCAGGGAAGTCCTCGCCATATCGGCCCTTGAGAATCTCTTTGGCATGCTCTCGCAGAGGTCGGTGACTGAGTGGAAAGCCTCGCTTTGCCGTCTCGACTGCATACGTGATGATCGTCTCGGTTTCTTCTGCACTGAGCCAGCTCTTATTGGCATTGAACTCGCCAATACTCTGCCCACCCTTCACTCTGCGCAAAAGTGTCAATGGGGCAATATGAATCTGCTTCTTGGTCTTCTGGAAGCACTCGCCTTCGACTTCCTTGGCAATCTCCCGTAGCCCCTTCCGTGTCTTGTCTTCTGTCAGTGGTCGTGCTTGTTCGGCATGGTAGCGTTGTACGGCTGCAGTCATCCACTTCTCGTTAAGTTCTCGGGTTATCTGCTTCTTCTTTGTTTTCGAAAGAGCACGGCCGACCATGATGTGTGCAGGGAGGTTGTGTTGCGAAGGAGGTTGTGAGGGCAATGCTGAACCGACCCAGTGGATTGTCCCAAAGAGGAAACGTGATGTGACAAGATTCGATCAGTACACTTTGTCCTTGCTCGACCTCGCATATTCAACTTTGGGGTGAACTGTAGTGACTACATATACTGTACTATTTTTTGAGGAGGGACAGACATGTTGCCATCATATTACTGCACTAAGATTGAAGAAGAAGCAGCACAATCCGGCACGATCCTCGAAATGAAATTGCATGTTGGGCGTTGAGGCCACTTCCCTTGAGCATAGCACAACATTTTGCCAAGGAAAAACAAAGCTACTCGAGAGGCATGTAGTTCGGAGGTATGATAAGATATTGGCAACAAGTCCGAGGCAGATTGAGGGTAGGCGGGCCGAGGAGAGTCATTTGTTGCAAGGACCGGTCGTGTTGCAAGGACCGGTAGATGACTGTACCGCAACGACAGTGTGCGTAGAGTCGATGGAAGATGGTCATAGATTCCGTCCCGTGGATCTGGAGATGAAATACTCAAACGCTCGAGGTTGTTCCATGCGTAGGTGTGGCCGTGGCCAGGCGGACACAGCATATGTGGTGTACTGTCATTGAGGTTGATAGACAGACTTCGAAGGCCCTGCATCGCTAGGCACAAAGATATGGGCGGCATTGTTACCGACGGCCATGCGCTTCCGTAGAAGACGAGTTCTCGCAGGCGAGGCCAGTGGAATTGGGCGAGCGTCGAGGGTGGGACGGGCTCAGGAGCGGGGACGAGAGATTCGAGCATAGCGCATAATCTGCCTAGCACAGCAGCGAGCGCAGACGCTTCCGTGGGTGAAGTCGTTGATTTTGAGGGATATCCAATGTAGTACTGAAACGACGTGAGCTGTGCCATCGAGGTGATATTCAGCTGCTCGGAGGGGCGTAAGACGGGACAGAAGTGGAAGGATGAGATCCTAAGCTCGCGCAAGTGTGGCACCGAAAGGACGGCAGACAACGTGCTCCACGGGAGGCCATGAACTGCAGTGGTTTTTTGCCGTAAAGTCAGACAGCGTAGACGAGGTAGTTCCTTTAATCGGTCGGCGAGTGCATCAGCGGGGAAGACGCCGCACAGCAGGCTGTTGTCAGTGAAGTACAGCGAAATTCTGATCTTCCCATGTCACTAATCTAGACAAATGTCAACGAGTCTCAGTGTGCTGCGAAAGAGCATTCAGCATTTAACCGTGGGCGACAAATGTGTAGCGTACTGGACATAAGGCCTGAGTGCTTTCGGTATGAATCTCTCCGAGTCGATCACCGTCTCCGGCGCGTAGATGTGTAGTCGAGAAAACCCAAAGAGAGATTGCATGCATGACTGTCGAATCGAGCGAGACGTCATCGACAATGACAGTGAGTCTTGCCTTGGGAGCTGCTCTAAGATGTAGCGCAACACATCTTCGTTGTCGAACCTTGCCCTGAGTGCGTGGTCAGTTAACGCCATGCAGTCACGTTTGCGAGACGTACGAGCAGCTGGTTTCCATTCTTCTCGATCTGCTGTGTACGTGCAGCAGGAGACGAGTCTCCAGCCTGGGCAGGAAATGGCGTGTTCGAAGCTCACGACGGTAGCGTTATAGTGCGGCGGCGACGATGATGATGATGATGATGATGATGATCTCTGCATTTATATGCCGCCACAAGCAAACACTAACGGTGCTAAGACGCGGCGGGCGCCCATCCGCCTGTTGGCGGGACGGACACCCCTGTCGACTCTATCTATGTACTATGAGGGGAGTAGTGTGTATGTAGTAATGGGGGGGGGTATCGGTACGTTCTATATGTGAGGGGTTCGGTATGCGATTATAGTCATTCGGCGGCGACGATGAGGACGACTCGGAAATATCGATCTCTTGCCAGTGCACGTTACGTGACAAAAGTCCGAGTCGACGCCGTGCTCAGCGCTTACTAAATACTTAAAACACTCGCCACTCGTCGATCGTGGCGATGTCGACTCGGACGTACGTTCTGCGTGTATCACCAGACTTGGGCTTGGACGTTTGAACGTTTGAACGTTCACATGCACACTTGGTGCAACAGTCACTTCATGGGACAGGAAGGCGAGCTTGTATATGTCACCACTGGCAGCCAACTCGAATGCGTAAGCCCAACAGGCACCATACTACTAGTTCGCCGGCCTGAGGATTGGAGTCTCAGGGAGGTTGTCTAAACAATGGTCCACTCGCACTATGTCGTATCTTCGACGTCATCCGTCGGGCTGTCAGCTTGTCAGTGCAGTGCACTATCCCTCCGCATGACAAACTATTGCTCACCGCACAGCACTACTTCAGCAAACTCAAAACTACCCGCTCCGTTGAACGCAGATGCGTACCCATCACGTCAAGATCGACCTCGATGATCTCGAGCAATTCATGCAAGACTCGGAGATGTGACGTAGGATCTCGGAATGCTCCCGACCTCAGATAGCCTTTATCAACGTGACCATCCCTATTCCCATTCTCATCCTAGCCATGTCGAAGGCGAGCCCAATTAATTCCGCATAACACTCTTGCCTACGTCCGCGCTTGTTGTCTCACCAAAATCATCTCCCTGTACACACAGGACCTCCGGGACCACGCAGAACATCGAAGATATGCCGGGACCCGGGTCCTATACCCTGCATGATAATCTTCTCCAACGTAGTTCCCATGGTCTGCGCGAAGACATTCGCCGCCTCACGGATGGCTTCCGCCCCGCTTGAGGCTCTAAATTCCAGGTATAGCTTGAGGCGGCGAAGCTTAGTAAGAGGCACGAGTGAACGTGCAATGTATGCCTGTAGGTCGTAGACAACTGCGAGATGAGCGACCGAAGCGCGGCAATCTTTCAGACTACTGACCACAGGTACACCCGCTGAATCCAGACGATAGCGGTAAAGTTTGAGCGAAGACAAGTTTGCGAAGGCTGTCGCTATATATTCAAGGAGACTCGCATCGTCCTCGGCACTGGTGACGTATTCGAGCTCGAGGTGATCGAGAGCTCGTACTCCACACCGGCGTAGTATCGAGAGCGCGGCAGAGAAGTCGAGAACTGCATCAAGTTTGGGGGGATTTGCGCGATCCTCCAGCTGCTCATCGACGTGAGGCCAGCAACGCAGCGACAGTGATCGGAGAGTTGGTGGGAGATGATCATAAACATCGTCTTGTGCAACGGGATACGAGATCACCAAGCGTTCGAGGTGCGGCAAAGGAGGGCCCGTGAGGCCGGGTGGCCACAGCGGCTGGGGGACTGCATGCTGTGCGGGATTCAGTTTCATGCTGAGGCACCGCAGGGACGGCATCCCAGCGCAAAAGGAGGTAATAGGCATAGCGGGAGTGAATGGGGTGCCATAGAATACAAGCTTCCGTAGATGGGGCCACCGTAGTCGAGCAATATCGGGTAGCGAGACTGGCTCGCTCATGAGTACCAACGTCTCCAGCGTATTGCACAGCTTCCCCAGCACAGTCGTCAGTGCTGCCATCTCACTCGGGTAAGACCCCGGTTGTTGATAATGATTCCTACGGAGGTGGAAGGACGTGAGTGGACCGACCAAGTCCAAGGTCAGGTTATCCCCGGGGCGCAGGATGGGGCACAAGCAGAAGGAGTCGATTGTGAGCTCGCGCAAGTGTTGCACGGACAGGATGGCACGAACGGTGTCCCACGGGAGCCCATGACGCGTATAGTTGTGTTTGGACATCGTCAACGTGTGGAGATTAGGCAGCTGACGGAGTCGAGCCGCAAATGATGCGCCAGGGAAAATGCCGCATAGCAAAGCATTGTCGGTCCAAGTGAGAGGCATATAGGGGTTGTGTTCGTCTGGAAAGTCCAGGCAGAAATCGGAGACGATGAACGAGCTATGAACGAGGTCACAGGAAGCGAAGTTGGAGCATATATTCCATCACCCACCGAACGTACTGGCGAATAGCGATTGGCAAGAAGTTGTCAGGCTCCGAGGGTGTCCACGAGTCGGGCGAGAAAGCAGGATAATGGAAGTGTCCAAACAGCAACGGCAACACCATCTCGCGAAGGCGACGACATGTCAGTGAAAGCGACTTCAAGGCTGCTATCTCAGGAAGCATCTTGAGGATTTGGTTTAAGACATCCTCGTTGAGCTCTCGCAGCGGCCTAAGATCAAAAGTGAGCGTATAGGAGTCCACCATCAATGTGGTAACAGAGATTGACTCACGAATCATCTAAGCCTGGCATAGGTGGTCAATTGCACAGAAGCTCACCAACGTACAGTCACCAAGATCAACAAGATTCAGCAACCTCTCGACCTCCGGCAATGGTGCACAAAGACGGCACTGAGATTGCGTGTATGTCTTCAACTTGTTCGAACTGAGCGCAATGATAAGAGATCAAGCGCTGAAGCTCAAAAAGCCGGAACTGGTACCAACTGTCCTGGTGGGCGTCCACAGGAGGTCCTGGACCCACGAGTCACACAACTGCCTATCACCTCTTTTCTCTGCTCTGAGTAACTAGTGGCAACCCGTGTTGCCTCATACCCTCTCAAAATCAGATTCAGTCATAGCGGACGCAGCTTGGGGAATCACTTATCGATCTTGACCCCGCCACATTATGTAACAGCATTGATTTTTCACCTAGGAACAATTTCTGCCACTGTTCGATCTTTACTTGAAGGCGAAGCAGTGATACTTCGTAGTCATGGTGCTAGATCGAAGCAATCTGTGAGTCATAAACTATCAGTACCGTCGACTAAAAACAAACACGAAACACGCTAGGTTGGCAAGCCTCAACGAGGATGTCTTCGACCACATACTCGAGGGTCTCCGTGTGCGGGACTTGTCTTCGCTCTCGAGCACATGCACCTGGCTTCGGGAGGCGTGCATGCCGTTCGTCTTCAACTATGTCCACATCTGCGTTCGTGAGCCTATACAGATTGAACACGCCCCTTTCTTCTTGCCTGCGTCAGCCAAGCCATATGTTCGGTGCGTCTGAGCTCCTCCTACATCACCCACGTCAACTCAGCCGTGAATAGTTCTCTCGCCCTTCTTGATGAGTGCTGGGATCAACAATGTGGGGGCCGACCGCGGCCCAAGTACCTCTATACCGACGACTTCCTACTGTGTGGCGCTTACCCTGGAGCGGCTCTCGCAGAGCGGTTGCAGGAGCTGCCACGCTGTCGCTCTGTGAAGATGCATAAGAACAACGATCTCAAACATGGCCTCTCCTGGGACACTCTCCTATCTGTGTTATCCGTCCCTCATCTACGCAAATTCGAACTACGATTCCAATGTTTCTGCCCTGCCTTGCGCCCTGGGGAGGAGCTCTCCGTCGACTCGTTGGCTCCCCTCACGGCGTTCAGGTACAAGATGGAGTACCCACGAGACATATGGTTCTTCCCTTCCGAGGTCGCCGCACTGGAAGCCGTACTTGGTAAGCTGTGCGATACCTTGGAGGAGCTGGTCCTACCGAGCGAGCCCGCCCCGATGTCCACTTTGGCCACGCTGAGCTGGCCTCGGCTGCGTGAATTCGTCGTCCGAGGCAGTCCATCGACGTGGGGGGCGCTACCTGCGCCGTTGGTATTGCTATTCTCGGCTATGCGAGGCTTGCGGGCAATCTCCTTCAAGATCAATCCATTGGACAATGCTCTACCTCCCGCGGTGTGGCCGCGGGGTTTCGTTCACTCTTTCCCCTGGCCAGAGCTCGAACGCCTCATGGTCTCCTATCCTGATCCCAGCGACGAACTCTGGGATCATCTTCCGCCGACGCTCCGTGCCTTGTCGCTGCGTTGCTGGCCGCACGTCAGCAGCCAGCGTAGGTTCGCTTTCCTTGGCCGGATGCATCCCCCCAGGTTTGGACTCGTCCCGACTTCGTCTGACCTGCTCTCTATCCTGCGTCATTGCGAGGCGTTGAGCCTTGACCACCTGGAGATCGAGTACCGCGTTGACGATGAAGACGAGGCGCTGCTTCGATATGTGGTGACGACGTTTCCGCATCTGACATCTCTGGCTGTGCTTCGCTATCGGCGCAACCCTCCAATACCGGAGGAATGTGGTCCTTGCATTGTGAGTTATTCTCGCTTGAGTTCCCTGCATGCATCTGACCTAGTTCTCGTGTATTGAGGCCTACGTAGCGCAGGCACTCGCTCCGCTTACTCGACTCCGTCGTATCAAACTGCACCTAGATCTTAGCGGTCGGGATCCGGATATGTTGCGGGAGGCAGCTCCCATCCTCGCTCAGGCTCTATCTCCATCCCTGCGCTTGATGAAGATCTGTGGTGATAGGGCTGCCTGGCATGTTTGGAACGTGCTCGAGGGCTGCGCTCATGAGTGGCAGTATTATTGATGCCTTCCAATGCACGGTTTAGTAGCCTCGCCCTGAATTTGTGAGTAGGATTGATGCTATCGTTCAACGACTCAGCATGATCGTTGTTACAGTAATCTCCGCGCCTTGCGGAGCGACACCTAGCAAATAGTTCAATTTATATGCTTGCCCATCATCTGCCTGCGAGGCCAGTTCACATGTATACATCACCTGCACTCTTACCAGCATGGAACCAATACAATGTCATGGCCGCGCAAAGTGACTGTCGCGTTCCGGCTATGTTCCAGGCAACAGGTCTTGTTGTTCCTCTAAGCCACCGAGTTGTCCTTGCTCGGTGCTTGCTCCGAGTAGATTGTGTTGACGAGCACTGCACAGACCAACGAAGCATGAGCATTGTCTAAGCTACAATCTCACACTCCAGGGCAGCAAGGATTTATTAATATCTATGGATAGCATAGATCCATAGACAAATAGCGGGCCCTACGGAGACGCAAGAAGAAAACCGATCTCTAGGAGCAAGCATTTAAAGAGCTTACTGCGGCTACAAATACTAGATACAACAGTGGTGCACATCGAAACCACGCCATAATATCTCCCTTGTGTATTGAGATGGTATGAAGAGAAGCGTCGAGAATTTGTGCGATGATCTGTGCGGCATTAAGAATTGTGTCGTCGATGGGCACTGTGCGACGGTAGGAGTCGAAATCCAAGAAGACCTTCAGATGACGGATTCGCGTGAGAGGTGAAAGCAATTCGGCTATACGGGACTGAAGCCAATATGTCATTTGACGGAGCGCCGGTAAGAGCAACCTTGGGACTCACTACAGACAAGATCATGTCTGTTGCACCAGGATATGGTCGACCGCCCCCGTATGGATGGATCTTCAGATGTTCGAGGTCAGGAAAGGTGGTAGCTATGGACTGCAGAAGTGTGTCGTCTTCATCGTCAACGCAATACTCGATCTCGAGCCGATTCAAGGGGAGTGTCGCACATCGGCGTAGGATTGAGAGCATCACAGAAGAGGGCAAGAGGCGCTCGTATTGCAGGGGGACGATATGTCAGACCCCAGTCCTATGAACTCTGCTGTTCGTAGAGATGTGGCCAGCAACGCAGCGCGAGCGAGTGGAGAGATGGGGGGAGGCAGTCATACACACCGTCTTGAGCGTCGGGGTACAACACCAGCAAGCGCTCGAGTTCCGGCCATGGAGAAGGCGAAGACACGCCAGGAGGATAGAGGAGAAGAGGTGTGCGCGGCGCGTGGGACGAGGGTTAGCTTGAGCTCAAGACAGCGCAAGCTCCGCATCCCAGAGCAAAGTGTCACAAATGGAGCGAGTAACACCTCCCATGGGGTGCCGCACATGACAAGTTTGCGCAACCGGGGCCAAGGTAATTCGCGGAATGCGTCTATGGGTGTTGGTTCGCTTGTGAGGGACAAGGTCTCCGGCGTGCTAGATGTCTTGCGCAGAGCAGCGTCCAGGGCGGCCGTTTCCGAGGGAAACGAGCATGGCTTTCGTGGATGGTGCATTCGATAATGAAAGGATGTAAGCGGAGATAACGTTTCGACATGGATCACCTCTCCATCGCGTAAAGTGGGGCAGAAGTAAAGGCGCTGGAGCTTGAACTCGCGTAAATGTAGTGTTGAGAGTATCGCACATAAGGTGTCCTACAGAACACCGTGCCATCCGTCTGTAAGGAAATTCATCCGCATCGTCACTGAGCTGAGGCAGCTCCCACAGCCGGCTTGCAACCGCGTTACCAGGGTATAACCCGCACATTTCGGAGTTCTCAGTTGAATAGAATATGTCGCACATGTCAGCTATGACTAGGAAGCTACAGAGTGTCAGTTAGCGAAAGAGATCATGGAAATATGGAGCTGCATACTGCACATACGGCCTCGGTGACACCGGGAGAAAATATTCAGGATTCGTGATGTTCTGCGTGTCCGTGACATTCAAGAGGGATCGGCCGATCCTGATGTGCATGGATGCCTCTCGAAACCAACTGCAGGCCATTGAGAGTGCCAGCAGGTCCTTCACCCGAAGCTTCTGTAAGGTCTGGTGATATGAATCGTCATCAAGGTCCTCAAACCTGAGCGTACTATGCCTACTAGTAGACAGTGCTGATACGGTTAGTGGTCCGCCACGGGGAATTAATGAGTTACTCACGCGAGGCACATGGCTACTGTATCTTCACTCTACAGGGAGAATAGGTGACGTGCACAGGAGGGGCAACAAGTACTAGCGACTCACAGACTAGTACTAGGACTGGCAGATCAAGCGCCGGAGCTCGGAGGGTGCTATGGTCACGATCACGTGTGTGTGACCGACGCGCCTGGGACCTGGAGCGCGCAGCGCGACTCTTGAGACGACCACCGGAACAGGACATCTTCACGAGTGCATATTGCGCACCACTTGAAGCCGAGTCACCACTACTGCTACCAACTTTGTGCTTGCCCTGCATGGCCAAAGTCGATACGTTCGGTCAACCAGGAAGCTTGCTACTCCCGACCAACCTAGACTCCAATCCGAATGTGTCGGCTTCAGAGACAGTTGCAGACTCGTTTGTATCAACTGGGCTCCTTACAACGGAGGGAATGGGGCTGGAAGATGTGCAACCGAGTATCAGGGAGAAGGATACGACTGAGCAGGTCATAGAGGTGGATAGACCTGGGGTCCTCGGTCAGTCGCGTATAGCCTTTCGCACTACATTCCCTCACTAATGAACTACTCATTCTCATGAAATGCCATATCTCAGGTGAATTTTTGAGAACCTTTGTGCCTACAGGTCTTTTATCCGCTGAGACGAGTTCTTCAGGTGAGTGAACCGTTAGTACATCCCGTTTATGGACCAATACTTTTGATTTAGCATCTACGACGGCGACACATAACGAACTAGCCCCGATAGATACAAACTCACAAGGTAATGGCGCATATGTCCAGAATGGCATCTCATAAGCTGACTTGCGAACAAGGATCCGAACTTCCTGAGGTGACGGACCTCCTTAGGCCATTTGCTCGGACAGACACCATCACCTCGGCTATTGCTAGCCCAAGTACTTCCACGGATTCGTACTCTATATACGCGACAAACTTTGATGGACAACCTGTGGAGCTCAAGCGCAAACTGAAGAAGACTTCGACTGCTTCATCAGTGTGGCTCTTCCTCCACTTCGATATGACGCATGCTAACACCTTTTTAGCTCCACGGCGCAAGCTCTACCATGGGCCAAAATAGTGGGCAGCGATTTGGCAAGCTGCTCGAGACCCCGATACATCGACTGTTGGATCAACTCTCCACTGAAGAGGCCATTCGCCTGTCTCGCGCGTGAGTTGGTTCTGTTTCTGTGCACCGCATATTTTCTTCCTATATAACTTGATACTGTTCTAGCGACGCAGAAGCGGCGGCGGCTGCGCAACAGAACTCCAGCGCTCCCGCAACGAGGGCCAAAGGCAAGGAAATGGATGCACTATGGGTTGACCGCTACCGCCCCAAACGCTTTACAGACCTCCTCGGCGATGACAGAGTACATCGGGAGGTAATGGCATGGGTAAAGGAGTGGGACTACTGCGTGTTCGGTCGGAGACAAGGCGGTAGCCGAGGAGTGAAACGGCAAAGGGGAGAAGATGGGGAGAACACGGACGAATGGAAGAGACCAAAAGAGAAGGTATGACTGGCCCTGGAACTGAGCAACGCGAGAGCGATCCTCACGTAGAAACAGATTCTACTCTTGTCAGGGCCGCCAGGTCTAGGAAAGACGACTCTGGCGCATATAGCTGCTCGGCATGCTGGTTATCAAGTATTCGAGATCAATGCGAGGTAGGAGAGTTTCCTGAGTAAGCAACCTTGTTCCGCTAATGAATTTGCGGCAGCGACGCGCGGTCAGCTCAAGTGGTTGACGATCGACTTCGACCCGCACTAGAATCAGGGTCCGCCGTCGGCAGCTCGAAACCGGTCCTTGCTGTGATCGACGAGATCGACGGTGCTACTGGTGGCTCAGACCATGTAAGTTCTGTAGGCACATACGCTCGTATCGACGGCTCATGTCCTCCGTAGTCTGCTGGCTTCATCAAGAAACTACTCTCACTGACCTATGATCGCCCAAGAAAGAAAGGTACGCAGTATTGAGCCTGGTTTGACCCATCTTTTCTTACACTGCCCTCACGCTAGGCCGTAAAGCTGATCCCAAGGCCTCCCGCCCGCTGCTCCGCCCCATCATCTGCATTTGCAACGACCTGTACGCCGCCTCCCTCAGAGATCTCCGCTCGTATGCACGCATCGTGCGGTTCTCGCGCCCTAACGACGTTCACCTCGTTCGGCGCATACGGGAGATATGCGAAATTGAGGGCCTGCGCGCCGAGTCGAGGGCGTTGACGGCACTGGTTGGCCTTGCTCAGGGCGACCTGAGAGGCTGTCTCAATATGTTACAGGTATGCATGACTTTGTCATTGAAGGCGCAGACTCTTACCCTAGCGCATTTGCTAGCTGATCAAAGCGAAAGGTCACGAAGTGACAGAGCCTGTAATACGGATTGCAGCTGCAGGGATGAAGCAAGGCGACATGACGTGGACGACGGTACTCAACGATCTCTTCGCACCCATGGCACGAAAGAGGACGAAAGACCTCGGCCTCACGGAGGAAGAGGAGACCAAGTACGTGCGCCGACTCAGCCGCGAAGTCGAAAGTACGGGAGCAATGGACAGGGTCGCAGAAGGTACCGCATTCACACTCTCTGTTGCGTCCATATCGTTAAACCTCGACACACGTTAGGATGCTTCGAATACTACGCGAACTTCCACCGGCACGATGCGAATTTCTCGAGGTACCTGAAAGCAAATGAGTGGCTTTCGAGCTACGACATGCTCTCGGGCGAGATGTGGACCGAGCGCGAGTTCGCGCTCGCGGAGTACCTCCCCTTCATGCTCGTAGGGTTCTATCCGCTCTTCCAGGAGCGCGGCCGGCCAAAGCTCGAGAGGCCGAAGGCGACCTGGGATGTACGTAGCCAAATTTCGGTTGAGCCGTGTGTACTCAGGCTGAGTGTGCTGACCGAACTACGCTGCGCAGCACCATGTGGCAACCACAGCGAATCAAGAGATCTATGCGTCGCTTGCGCGATGCTTGCGCTCGGCAGCGTCAAGGCACCACGGAGACTACAGACACCTCACCAGTGACCAAGTGCTTCGACTAGAAGTGGCTCCATACCTAAACCGAATCATTTCCCCTCCACTGAACCCCGTATGTCTCCATTCTCGACCCCAATGATCGGCCAGGCTGAACCTTCCGCAGGTGAATCGTCAAATCATCCGCCCAAATGAGAAAGCGATCCTTGCTCGACTTGTGGACATCATGGTCGCCCTCGAGCTGCGCTTCCTGCACGACAAGAACGAGGATGGACAGCTGGTGTACAGGCTCGACCCGTGCGTTTGTCTCTGGCGCGAAACCGGCTACCCAGTTTACTGATGCGCGTTACCAGGCCTATAGACGTGTTCGTGACCTACGACGGTAAGCGAGCGTCAGACATCGCTCTCTCGAAGTATGCCGTCAGGCATCTAGTAGCGACAGAGGTAAGTTGTGCCTTCGTTCGATCTCTTCCTGACATTCAAGTGATTGTGGTGAACTCGCAGATTGACGAGAAGCTCTCGGCGACGCAAACGGAGCCTGTCGAGAAGGGAAAGCTAAAGCGGTCCACCTTCTTCAATCGTCGCGTGTAAGTTCCGATATACGACCACTCGTCTGCAGCTATCGGTAGCTGATATACTCCTGTAGTGCAAATACGGACACAACTGCAGATGCAGATGACGACAGAACATCGCTCCCTGTAGCGAAGCGGGTGAAAGGGGACCCGGCTCAGGCCAACCCCGCAGAGAAAGTGCGTTGCTTCCACTGACCTCGGTTGTTGTCATGTCGCTGATTTGTGTGAGCAGGTGGCTGTTGATTTCTTCGGCCGACCTATTGTGCCGAAGGCCTCTGGTACTGCGAAAGGCGCCCCGGGCAGCAAGATAGCGGTGGAGAGACCTCTGACGAAATATCGCGTCGCATATCGGTTCAACGAAGGCAATTCGGCCGCTGTGCGCAAACCTATCAAGGTCTCTGCTTTCCTTTGAATCGTGGAGATTGTTGTATATCGTCGCCGCGCTATATCATTATTGACTAGCACTGCCCAAGACTCTAAGTCTCTATAAGTACTGTCGCGGCCGCTCTCGAACCGACCAATAACACTGTATTGTTCTACAGTACCTACCATATTTGGTTTCTCGGCCGAGCGTCAGGCCACTTGCGTTTTAGCGCTCTGGCAACTTTCTTCCTACTGCCAACCATCGACGTACGAGACTTGCGCGCTGCAGGTGAAGACCAGTCGTTCATTTGCACGACTCTGAGCACTCCCCTGACTGAACGAGTCCACTCGCCAGTACCCAAAGTACCAGCCCAGCCCTAGCAACCCCAGTCTTAGTACCTTATCCACTTACCCTTCGCGGCAAAACACCTCCCCTAGGATAAATTAGCATATTTGACTTGTTCTGATAAGAACAAGCCGCAGAGCGCATTGTTCTTTCTCTTGATTGCTCTTTGCGACCCATTGGTCCAGTACAACACTCAGGTTTAGCAGTGATGGACGGAAGAGGTCATACTGAGGTTAATGTGGACGCCAACACCCGGCAGTGGAACCTTGACCCTTGTACGGAGTACAGGTTCGAGCTTGACCCCGGTACGACACTAGCAATCAAGGTATGTGACCTCGCAAGCCCGTGTGCAAAGCATTTTGGCTATCGGGACGTGCGACGTCGACTATGTGGTTGCTAACTGGTTCCACAGCTCATTTACGGGCATGCGGAAATATTCGGCGCCGAGCTCGCAGACGGTGCAACATACCTCTTCGGCCTCGAGTGCAAAGCCGCTGTGTATACATGGCAAGGATGCACTATCGAGATAAGTACCAAACGCCACCTACTCGTCGACCTTCACGTGCATACACTAACTCTGTTCATCGTCTATACGTCACAGGCCTCCCTTCTACCGAGTATGTGTCCGACGAGACCCCCATGCACGCATACGCCAACGTGCACCTCGCGCTCGAGCAGATGCGCGTCCGCGCGTTGCGTGCGATGCACGGATCACCGCCGTCGTCTGACGACGAGGGCAGCGCAGACGCAAACCCGGAGCCGCCAAGGGTGCTCATCCTTGGGCCCGAAAACTCAGGCAAAACCACTGTGGCGAAGATACTCGTCAACTACGCGGTGCGAACGGGCCAGGAATGGACACCCATGCTCGTCAACACCGACCCGGGAGAGGTAAACCTCTACAGCTCGTGGTTCTTCTCAATGCTTACGCGTGCGATCACATACAGGGTGGCTGGGCAGTACCGGGCGCGATAGCAGCCACACCAGTCTCGTCCCCGATTCAGACCTCCACACCGGCGACGAGGCTCGGGTGCGCGGCGTCCTCCGCGCCAGCACACCTGACGTCCAACGCGCTCCTCCCGCTCGCGTACTGGTACGGGCACGCGGAGATGAAGCGCAACCCGCTCCTGATGGACCGGCTCATCCGCAACCTGGGTGAGAACGTCGCGGAGCGGTGGGACCACGACCCCGAGGGCCGCGTCGCCGGCATGATCGTGGACACGCCTGCGTCGTTCGCAGCGAGCTCAGGCGCGGCGAATGAGCATCGGCATGCGCTAATCAAGGCATGTGTGGATGCATTCCGGAGTGAGTGTTACGTCGCACGGGGGCTGGGGATGGTACTGATGCTGATCGCTCTCAGTCAATGCCATACTCGTCGTTGGACATGAGAAGCTCAATGTTGAGATGCAACGCACGTATGGCAACCGAATGGCCGTCGTGAAGATCCCAAAGTCTGGGGGGGTGAGTGTTCCGCGTGCTCAACGTCAGTGGACTCTTACTAACTAGGGCATGCAGGTCGTTGAACTCGATGCAAGCTATCGCGATCGCGTGCGGAAATATCAGCTGCAGAACTACATGTACGGAAAAGCCCTACAGCCGCCTCCAGGCCTATCGACCAAAACGCACCTCCAAGGCGGAGAGCAGACGGCAGACCAGACACTCAATCTGGCGCCCGTATCCTCTATCGTTGGCTTTGGTGACCTAACGATATACCGAATTGGAGAAGGTCAGCCCGTCCGGCACGAGCCCGAGTAACCAATGATTGACATTTGACTTCTTTTGACAGAGAATATGGCACCGACGTCTGCGCTTCCCATTGGCGCCACCAGAGTTGTTTCAGAGATGCAACCACTGCTTGTTGACCCGGCACAGCCGGGGTGTGGGTTGTATAACGCGGTCCTTGCCCTGCTTTCCTCGCCGAACCCGGACGAGTCCGAGAGATACGATGAAGAAATCCTCGACCTACCGGCTGTGGGTTTCATTGTGGTGTACGTACTCGACATATTGCTAGGCTTCGACGATGAACTGATGAAGTTGTGTATTACCAGGACTGCGCTGGATATACCCAATAAAAGGATGACGGTACTATCACCTAGTCAAGGGTCGCTTGTGGGGCGCACCGCTGTCGTTGGCTCATTCGAGTGGCAGGAGTGATAATATGATTGAATTGTCACGACGCTGTTCTAGCTTTCCTTGGTCTTATGACGGCAGCCCAATGAGCGTGTGCTACTCTCCATTAAGTGTGGTGGTTGTATGTCTTGCGTTGTGTGGTGTTTCACTTCTATACTAGTATCACCATGGAGTGCATTTTGATTTTTTTCAATAAAGTTGGAGCAATGGCGATGGGAATAATATTAATGGGGAATAATGGTGTCGGTGCGGGGGACGGGGTGTAATACATGTACCGTTGGCTGCGCCCAGGGCCGAGTGCATGCAATGACGTCACGGGTGCCTGGACGTCGGTGCGAACGCCGACGAGGGTCCGCAAAACATCTATACTTCGTGCTCGTCGCTGTCCTTCTTTTCGCACTGCCCAGCCAGTCATCCTCCGCCTAGCCCCGCTCGTGGCCCGCCATGATCTCTGCGGCAGCGCGCCGCGCTGTCTTCCACTGTCCACGACCACCAGCATGCTCACGCCCGCTCGCAGCGAGTAGTCTCCACTTCACTCTTCCTTCGAGGCAGCGTCTCCCTCAGCGGACATTTGCGAGCTCCATTAGTCAACGAGACAGTGCGTTGAATCCAGAGTCTCCGCCTCCGCCGCAGCCTTCGCCACCCCCACCGAAACGGACGTTCATACGAAGTCTTCGCACTGTTGTAAAGTATTCCGTTTACCTTGCAGGCTCCACCGTGGTCGGCACCGCGGTGCTCCTAGCTGCTATCTTCCTCCATGACGCGTTCACCTATACCGATGAGGTACGTGTCGGGCGCTGCGCAGAAGTTCCTCCACTCACGCCGTCCTGACTCCTGTGCATAGCACATAGAGGGCGTCCCCGTGTCACCTCTCGCTCTCAAGCCTGGGCGCGGCGGACCCAAGAACCTCCCAATCCTAGAGCGCTACCTTGGTGACTTTGAAGACGATGCCAATACCCAGCTCGTGGAGAAGCCTCACCTCGTCATTGTCGGCGGCGGCTGGGGTGCTGTGGGCGTCCTCAACTCGCTGCATCCTGGCGATTATCATGTTACGGTTATCTCTCCAGAGACGTATACCACATTTACCCCGCTCCTGCCATGTACGTCTTCTCGCATCTCGATGTTTCATGAGGGCTCGTTTCATGGCTATATGCAGCTGCTGCCGTCGGTACTGTTCAGATCCGGTCACTGGTGGAACCCTTACGAAAGATCATCGCTCGGTTACGTGGCCATCTCCTAAACGCGAGGGCTATTGACCTGGTTATGAGCGAGAGGCTACTCGAGGTCGAGACTGCATGCACAAATGGTCAACCACAGCGCATATATGTCCCGTGAGTACCGGTCTGCCCGTACACTCTGCTTGTCTTTCTCAATGTGGTTCCAGTTACGACAAACTTGTCATTGCAGTCGGTTCCACAAGCAGCACGCACGGCGTCAAGGGTCTTCAACACTGCTTCCAACTCAAGACGGTCGCAGACGCGCGTCTGATTCGCCAACGTATCCTCGGTACGTCATTCCCAACACTGTCTCACTGAATCGCTCCTCTATTCCACTCACGCGCTCCTCAACAGACAACTTCGAAGCCGCCGCACTGCCCACCACCTCGCCTGAGGAGCGCCGAAGACTGTTGAGCTTCGTCGTGTGTGGTGGCGGGCCCACCGGCGTCGAGGCAGCCGCGGAGATTTACGACCTGTGCCAGGAGGATATCATGCGTTACTACCCGAAGATTTGCAGGGAAGAGGTCTCCATTCACGTCATCCAGAGCCGTGAACACATCCTGAACACGGTATGTCGCATTGCCATCCATCATCCGGTGAACGATCATTGACCACCTGGGTATATACGCGTTTAGTACTCGGAGGCGATCCAGGGCTATGCGGAGGGTAAGTTCGTGCACGACAAGATCGACCTGATTAAGCCCGCGCGCGTCGCGGCGGTATACGATGACCGCGTGGAGTACTCGACAAAGGACAAGGATGGCAAGACGGAGACGCACAGCATCCCGACGAACTTCGTACTCTGGAGCACCGGCATTGCCATGAACCCGTTCTCGGAGCGCGTGTCGAATTTGCTGTGAGCACACTGTTGGTTCCGATTTGACTGTGGAGGGGAGGCTGAACGCAGGTGTTGGGCAGGCCGAACCAGGTGCACAAGAAGGCTATTGAGGTCGATGCGCATTTGAGGGTGAAAGGCGCGCCGATTGGCGAGGTGTATGCTATTGGTGATGCATCTACGGTACGCAGTGCTCTCTCGTGCTGATGGTGGACCGTTAGCTGATGAGTTGTTGCTTGGCGGCAGATCGAGACGTCCGTTGTGAGCTACTTGCTCGAGCTTGTTGATGAGGCAGACAAGAACAAGGACGGCAAGATCGACTTTGACGAATGGGAGATCATGGGTGTGTTCGTCTTGTCCGTTCGCCCCATGTACTAAGACTGAGCTTACGTTCGCAGTGAACCGGATCAAGGCCCGCGTACCCATGGCGGAGGCAGCCCTTGAAGATGTAAGTCCCACTGGACAGCAGATACATGGCACACCACGCTGACCGTAGTATAGGTTCGGGAGTTGTTCAAGGCATACGACAGTGACTCGGATGATGCGCTCACGCTGAACGAGCTAGCGACCCTGCTGCAAGAGCTAGGGAACAAGATCACCTCCCTCCCTGCAGTAAGACCACGTCCCTCTTTCCTGCGAGCTGCTTACTAACCGTCATGCAAAGACCGCTCAAGTAGCCTCGCAGCAGGGCAAGTACCTCGGGCGCAAGTTCAACAAGTTCGCGAAGCAGCGGGACACGCTCATTGAGAACGGACTATACTGGGGCCCCGGCGCGGACGAGGCGGTTGCGGGCCCGTTCCGGTACCTGCACCTCGGCTCGCTCGCGTACATCGGGAACGCGGCGGTGTTCGACCTCGGCAAGCTGAGCTTCATGGGCGGCCTCGTCGCGATGTATGCGTGGCGGAGCGTGTACTGGAGCGAGCAGGTGAGCTCGCGGACGAGGGCGCTGCTGATGATCGACTGGATCGTAAGGTGAGTGTCGATGTTTGACTTCATGGCTTGTTGCTGATGGATGCTGTGATTGGGCAGGGGCGTGTGGGGACGGGATTTATCGAAACTGTGAGGATACTACTGTCACGGCGAGCGGCATGCGCGAGGATCTTCGTAGAAGTGCAAAAATGGTTGGTCGTGCTGTTGACACTGAACGTTGAACCCTCGGGTGGGCTGCTCCAGACATTCCCTACGTTGCGCTTAGATCTTGATGGTGCACTATGCTGCCCGGCTCTAATCACACAATGTCGCCTTCGGAACACACGAGTGCAAACTCTGAGTGGGGACTAGCTTTGTGCTGTCTTCTGACAGGCCTTGAGCCGTGCGACGACGGGTTGGTACCAAGATACAGTTCGAACAAGCGCAGGCACCAGTACAAGGCCCATGACCCAAGACGATGGCGTCGACCACTGCGAACTTCTTCGCCTATAATCACATCCATGGTCTGCCACAAATCGCACGCCCAGAAGTATTCATGCCTTCATTTGTACGATCGGTTGTCTGGTACGTTCGCAATCCTACGTACGGTCCACTGCTTTCGTCACTGATGGAGGCTTGTAAGTTCCTTAATCGATATTCGTGATCAAAGCTCAGAGCAACGATGTGAAGGTCCGATATCGACAGCGGTGGTACGCTGAATAGATGGCTACACAAGAGTACAGCATTTAGAGCAACATGGAACCCTCCCGTGCGCTAGGTGACTAGTGAGAGAATCTGTTACTGCCTTCTAAGGGGGATGCTGCCCGGCGGGTCTTCACGCTTGAGATCTTTTCACGCATCGTTTCGGTTTGCGGCAGTGGTGAATCGTTTAACTCATTGATTGTCGCTGCCAGTGTCATTCTCAGGATCCATGGATCTTGCGCAAGCTGAGCTGCTGGCACGAGCGCTAACGGGAAGCCGGGAGAACGCGATGTCCTGCAGTAAACACAAGTCGATGCCTTCGATTGTCAAAATTGGGCATGAGCTATGACCGCTGTTGGCTTGCCACCGTCGCGGTGAGAACGCGAGGCAGGTAGGACGGTGGCGGAGCAACTTCAAGCGTGGTCTCCTAGTTCGAGTTATTCCCTTGCTGGGAGAGCAAGGCTCTCGCAGTCCGAAATGATAATGAACGCCCTTCACCATTGTGTAGTATCAACTTGTTCTTCTCGGGCTATATTTACCTCCTCCTTCCCACTTCGCACGGAGAACAAGGAGAACGTGTGTACTGTATGGGATGGCATGCAAAGCTCGAAAATATCAAACTGGATCTATGTTCTTGCCCCTCCCGCCGTGTGCCAGGTTGTGTTCACGTTTTTGGCCGCAGTAACACGCCCTGTCGCTGTAGAAGATGCTTACTTTTTCGTACTGTGATCTACACGAATACACATACTAGTAGTATCAGCGCTATAGCTTGTATGAATATGCTTGTTTGTATAGCTGCATGTGGTCTTTTTCATGACGCCGCCGATTGAACAGAACGAGCAACGGTCTAACCGCCACCTCAAGCTCAAGTGTGGGCCGTTGCCAATTACGTCACATGTGACATGACGAATGCGTGACGGCGCGATCTGTCTGGTCAGCTTCACGATCGGTGGCTCAATTGACCTTCCTCTTCCTCTTGCTCCTCACCATCAAGGCGTATGAATTGGTGCCATTAATCCGCACTTTCAGGTGAGTCATGAACAGACGATAATTGTTCAACTATGAGCTGACTACCGAATGCAAACCGTTGTGCATATTCATAGCACGAGTCAAAGACGCTCGTTTCCCAAGTCGCTCTACCATTTTACGAGTCCGAACCAACGAGATTTGAGGCGGCGTGGTCATGGTAGATCGAAACAACCCGTGAGTCGTGAAACTCCAATGCCACAGACAGATTGTATAGATGAGTTGAATACGCTAGGTTAGCGGATCTCAACGAGGATGTCTTCGGTCGCATTCTCGAATTCCTCCCTATGCAGGCCTTGTCCTCACTGTCGATGACATGCACCTGGCTCCGAGAGGCATGCATGCCCTCTCTGTTCAGTCGAGCCTTTGTCTTTGTCGGCGAGCCTGACCAGATCAAGGACGCCGGATTCCTACCCCCGCCAGCCAAGCCTTACATTCGGTATGTCAGAAGAAATCTGACAACATTCACGTCTACTCAACGGTGAACAGCTCCCTTGTCACCCGTGATCAGTGTCTTGATCAAATGTGTGTACAAGACAAATGTCACTTCACCGACAACTTCCTCCTGTGTGGCGCTTACCCTGGAGCGGCTCTCGCAGAGCGGTTGCGGGAGCTACCACTCTGCGTCTCTGTGAAGATGTATAAAAACAACGATCTGAAACACGGCCTCCCCTGGGATACTCTCCTATCTGTGTTATCTATCCCGCATCTGCGCAAATTCGAACTACGATTCCAATGTTTCTGCCCTGCATTGCGCCCTGGGGAGGAGCTCTCCGTCGACTCGTTGGCTCCCCTTACGGCCTTTAGGTACAAGATGGAATACCCACGAGACATATGGTTCTTCCCTTCCGAGGTCGCCGCACTGGAAGCCGTACTCGGCAAGCTGTGCGATACCTTGGAGGAGCTGGTCCTACCGAGCGAGCCCGCCCCGATGTCCACTCTGGCCACGCTGCGCTGGCCTCGACTGCGTGAATTCGTCGTCCGGGGTAGTCCATCGACGTGGGAGACGCTACCTGCGCCGTTGGTATCGCTATTCTCGACTATGCGAGGCTTGCGGGCAATCTCTTTCAAAATCAATCCATTGGATGATGCTCTGCCTCCAGCGGTGTGGCCGCGAGGCTTCGTTCATTCTTTCCCCTGGCCGGAGCTCGAACGCCTCATGGTTTCCTACCCTGATCCCAGCGACGAACTCTGGGATCATCTTCCTCTGACGCTCCGCGCGCTATCGCTGCGGTGCTGGCCGCACGTCAGTTTCCACCGTGCATTCGCTTACAATGGCGAGATGGGTTCCCCGAGGCTCGAACTTGTCCCGACTTCGTCTGACTTGCTCTCCATTCTGCGTCGTTGCGAGGCATTGAGCCTTGAACACCTGGAGATCGAGTATCGCGTTGATAATGAAGACGAGACGCTCCTTCGATATGTGGTGACGACATTCCCGCATCTGACCTCTCTAGCCCTGTTTCGCTATCGGCGCGCCCCTCATTTATCGGAGGATCGTAGTTCTTGCATCGTGAGTTCATTTTGTTGGCTTTCCGTATGCGTCTGACGTAGTCTCGTGTATTTAGGCATACGTGGCGCAGGCGCTTTCTCCGCTCACTCGACTCCGTCGTCTCAAATTGCACCTAGATCTCATCGGCCCAGATCCAGATACGTTGCGAGAGGCAGCTCCAGCCCTTGCCCAGGCTCTATCTCCATCGTTACGTTTGCTGAAGATTTGTGGGCGAAAGGCTGCCTGGTATGTTTGGAACGTGCTCGAGGGCCGCGCTCATGAGTGGGAGTATAATTGATGCCTTCCAAAGAGCTTAGCAGTCTTGTCTTCAATCTTCGTGCTGTGCGTCGATGGAAGCACTGTTCGCGTAACGCTGGAGCAAGCGGGTTGTATGTATAATGCTTCTACTGTTGATCTCTTATCGGTATATGCACGGAGGGCCTGCGCTCCATCTCAGAGTCACATGCCCACGGGTCCGAGCTGTCTGTTTGACTCCCGGCCTAGGCTCAAGCTGTCAGTGCATGTTTCCCCGCTTCGAAATTATACATCGTGTGAACTGGACGTCCCATTCATTGATTTACAATCAATACCTCTGTGTCCTAGAAACTCCGAGTGAAAACACCCTAGCTATGTATGGCTCTAGCAACGACGCTTGCCAGCAGCCGCTTGAATATGTATTCACGCCCATCTACAGCCTTGCGGAGACCGTGAAAGCACAACACTGGATAACAGTAAGTACTAAAAGCCTATCACTGGCTGCATGGCATCTCAGGTGTCGATCCGGCAGGGAGGAGGCATGATCGTACCGGCACTGGCGCATGATGCAGTCTAGATATGTCCGGTGGAACGTTTGGGTTCGAGCTGTATAACAATTTGTCTGGGAGCCACATGTTAAGAGTTATATTCCATATCCCACTACGCGCCAATTGCCCGTGGCGAGGAAACCTTCCATCACCCTTCCGCATCTAAGATGATTCTGCTAGCTGGGCAAGGGTCCATTCCTCCGACAGGTAGTCCTTAGGCCACTGAGGGGCCAGTTGCAAGAATGGACGCGCACTGTTCGGCCGATGCATGGCGACAACCATGGACTGGAAGAAATTCTGTGTACAGTTCAAGTTGTTGTCAGGAGGTTGCGTGCTGTACATTCAAACCTACCAGCCCAAAGATTGCCAATCCGGAGTTCTCGGAGCCTGGCTGCGATGAGTCTGGGAGCGCGAAGAGTAGTCCATCTGCAGGTTTATTCTTTCCCGAATCGGAGGAAGCATCGCATATGAAGGGGCTTGGTGGACCTCGAATCTTGATTCTCTTCCCGTTGGTACCCTCGAATTCATAGAACATCTTCCATTTGTTGGCGCTGATCTGATCCGCGATCTCCCCCGATAAGTGGAGGTGCGCAGACCCGATAACTGGCGTCCCGCTATACTCGCCACTATGCTGGGCTTCCAGCTCCCGATTTACATCGGAAGAGAATATGGATCTTAGTTGGGATATGACACCGTATGGTACCCATGAAGAACTGGCACCTTTGTAATCAAGAAGGTGAGCTACTTCGTACAATCGGATGTTTAGGATACTTACCAGTATCCATGATGACTGTGATGTGGTCCAAAGCATGGGGAGGGCGCAAAACCTTCGTCGTGCTTTGCTCAGCACCTCCTGGCTCATAAATGAACGTGATTGATAGGAGATGGACTGTCCACAGGTCTGCCTTCGATCCGGGGGTTTGAAAAACTGGTACATGGTGCCAGTTTGGGACACGCTTGGTTGGCCAATTGTTGAGAGCTAACCAGCTGAGCCTATGTTTCCCGATCAAAATTAGATCACACGGATAACTTGTACAACTTGTAATGCTCACCCTGTCCCATTATCCTTGGCATCATAGTTGCTGTCCACTTTCGCGGTAGGCAAAAGCAGTCGCCAATACATGACTTCTCCTGGCATGTTCGACTGATGAAGACCGATGGTCTCGGAGAGTCAGAAGTTGGAACTTCACAAAGAATTTGAGAGCCTACCGGTGCGGGTGGAGAAACATAATTATGAAGTGTGCGGGGGAAGCTCTGGTATGTATAGGTGAGCCCATCACGAACGTTAAGGAAAGCACGGTTTGGAGCACTGACTGGACAAGGCGGATACAGGCTGCGGAACCCTTGCTGATCCCTGCGCACCACACATCGATGAGCTTATAGTGACAAAACCCATGAAATTCAATAAATACGCGTTACCTGCTGACACCCAAGCCGATCAACCCATCCATGTGATTGATCGCTGACTCGAGAGGTGTAACCTCGTGCGCAACACCGAAAGAATATGCAATTGTCAGAGGACAAGGCCACCGCTGACCACCTTCTGGACCATTCCACTCGTAGCAATCCTGAAAGCTGACAGTGTGCCAATCAGAGGGCTTAAGCGGCATTACCAGGTCTTCGAACTCGTACTGAGTACATAGTCAACAATCAAAGATAGCGAAAGCGACTCACGGGCTCTACTTCCATCAAGATATGACTCTGAGCCCATGGCAAATGATCCCCGAGGCCAGTGAGCTCTCCAGTTTGGGTCCATGCGATTGTTTGCGTGATTGAAAACTCGTCCCACGAATGCGCCAGGCCGCGATAAACCACCTTGTGCGCGAACGTTCAAGTGGCTTGACGAAGGCTATGTAGTGGATGCGTGATCCTGAGTGTAAGCCCTGAATCGGTACAATAGTAAGTAGTATGGCGTACTAATGCATTGTTGATCTGCATCCCCGTGGCCCCCAATCCCACAAGCCAGCTTCAGTGAAGTAACATTCAGTTATCGAGTGAGTAGGAGCGCGAGTGTGTTACCTGGTATTGGATCCTGGTATATCATGTAAGCAATCAATTAGCGGTGAAAATGATGCCATGCGCACCTGTGTCCGGGAGGATACGAAACACGATATCCACACTCTGTCCAATAAGACCTTTGAAATGAAGTTTCGCGAGGTATGGAAGCAGCAGTTGACTCGAACTCTGGGCTCAAGGGATTACATGAACCACTGCCCAACACAAGCAATGTTACTATGACGCACCAGCGTCATCCTGTATATGGTATTAAGGGGGCTTCGTGTTATGGCCCGTGGGGCCAGCGGTGCCTCTGCTCCTATCATGTGTCCATAAGATAAGTTACGCGCAGGTGTCTGGTGTCGTGCTGGCGCCACACCACTGCTGCCCAGGACTGAACTCGTATCCTGTTGCAATGCAGTGGCTCTAATAATTGGCGGGAAGAAAGGTCCGCAGCTTGTTAGGGTACTTGGGACCTCGACGTTGCCGCTTATGCCGCCAGCATTTGGAGCCTGAGCTGGAGCGAGATCTGAGGACTGCATGATTCGCGGACATGGATTGTGAGTCAGATGTGTGATTGTTGTCCAACAACACTTCAAGTTCAAGTGTATAAACAGACCTCGAAATCCTCGAGATCGAGACTACTGTCACCGCTGTCTGTCGCGGTGGGGCTCAACTTCTCGGATGAGGCTTGACGCTCAAGTCCTGGAGATGCAGTTGCCGATATGGACATTTGGGCGGCGCGCTGGAGAGTGTTTATCTTATTGACGATATCCCATTCTGCCTAAGAGGATTTGAACAAGAGTGGATTTGAGCGATCGGAGTCGGTGGGGTGATAGTGAGTGTGTCATTAGCTTACCCGATCAATAGCGGTGCAGCCAATATCAGGTCCTTGAAGAATGAACAGGATATTGCGTCGCGCCCTCAGACTGCTATCATCAGATGTCATGGGAGGCATGTTAGGAGGCCGAGGGAAACAGTCGTTGAACTGGGGATGCCCGAGGACATGAGCCTGAGGACAGTTTTATATGCAACTGCGAGACTCAACTTGAACAAGTCACGGTTATGATCATTATTGGTTCGTAATCACTGTTCTTTGTGATCGGATCATTGACGGGAGCCGAGGAATAGTGTACAACTTCCTACAGGTACCGTGCTTCCCCCGTATTGTTGTTGTCTGCGAACTTCAAACCGCAGAGCCTCACGCTTGGACCACAGCCACGTTGTCCATTCGAATCTACGCATGAAGCGGAATGATCGCTACTGTAGATCGCCTCAAACAAGACTAGCGCAAACCGCACAGAATGGACTATAGCATGTACAAAAGCGAGTACTCGGAAGCGATCATTGGACCAAAATTAACGGCTGAAAGAAGGAAGGAGAAGCTCTTCACGGTCCTCAACCATGAGTGGCCCATACGCATTGAAAGACGTGCGTCCGTATAGCAAGGGCTTGGCCGCCTCCCAGAATCAGCGGCATCGCAGGTACTTGGCCGGAAGGACGCGCATCATGTTGAGGAGAACGTTCTCGTTTAACTTCTTTAGGCTGCATGTCGTGAGAGAACGGTCAACAACTGGAGACGAGGAGCTTACGCGTTGTAGCGCGGCGCGCGCTGACATGGAGCCATATCCCCCGCACAATGATTCTATTTCGAGGGTGGACCCGTACAAAGCAAATTTCGGCATGTCGTGTTCGCGGTGGGAATCATTCGGCGATGCCTAGTACTTCAGTAGTTTTGTTTGAGTGCGGCGTACCTACTAAGTACCGGTACCGTGACTACTACTAGGGCCGGGTTGGATCCCAGTACAATCGCAGTACTTGGCAATATAGTGTACTAGACCTGTCGACATAGCTCAGAGCCACCCGGGGTAACAGATGCGGTGTATCGAGCGATGGCATGAACGATGCACAGACCTAGTGCCGTGACAAAGCAAGTTGAAGAGAAACGATCCATCCAGGCGCCACAATCGCGCAGTCTGTGACTCCATGTCACGCCGGCGCCAACGCAACTCGCCGGGAGTCCTATTCTTCGACCTCCCCTCCATCGATAGGCTATCGTACTCTGGCTATACCTTAGGAGTTACCTCCGACCAAGATTGAACGTCCGAACGTCGACACAGCGCAGTACTAGGGTGCTATTAGGTGCAGCGAATTTTCATCCAAGGAAAAGCCTGTGTACGACTTCCTCAGTTCCTGCAGATGCCACGCCTCCCCCAATTGTTGTTGCCTACAGACGTTGGTGACTATCGAATGTTCTCAGGAACCCAGGGTTCTTGCGCCCGAGCTCTAGAAGCCACGCGTGCAACCCTGTCTTGTCTTTCTGTAAGGGTCTACAACGCGGACAATCCATCGGATGGCCGCTGTAGATCATCACTTTAGGACCAATACAAAACCGCACAGAATGGAATGCGTGCCCGGGATCTATTCTGCGCCCGTCCATGAGGCCTGAGGTTCGGGGCAGGCTCAACCCTTGGACCAAGTCGAACCAGGAACGTTGTCATCGAATTCAGTCATCAAAACATGTGCTACGCAGTCTACAGGCCTGTTACCGGAATTTCCACGCTCTTGGATTTCGGTATGAGTGACTCGTTCGCTGAGGAGGGACGAATCGCCATCGGGAGGTTGTTCATCATGATCAGGGGCATCGTCGGTGTTACGGATTCAGGCCGTCAGCGACGAGTGCTGAAGTACTTGGGCCTGGGTCATCGCACCACGAGATGCCATTGTGACAAGCTACTCATAGTAGCGCATGAATTGATATCATCAGGGCCACACAAGAGAATCCACGGCGCATAGGTATAATGATTGTGGTCCTTGTAGGCGGGTGCCTGTGACTATGGCGCAAGGCTCTGGGCCGTTCACTCAGCATATATGTGCTCTATGAAGATCTGAAGTGTCGACGTTCTTACCCTCTGGTAAGGCTGTGTTTTCTGAGGGGCTTATTGAAGGTATTATGTACAAATACATGCAGAGTGTTCGGATGGGTCGATAAAAAGTTAATACGAAGAAGACGGTTACAGCATGCGCGTATGGTGCAGGGACGGAGGGAAATGAAGTGATAATGCGGGTAACAAATGAGGCTTCAAACGACGGGGTAAACGTCTTACTTACATTGTTTGCGGCGATACAGCACAGATGGAGCCTGTCTAGGCCTTAGCACCGATTGAAGAAGCATTGCTACTCACTGAGTGCATTCAGCTGTACGCTTTGACCATGGGCGCGATGTCGGGAGTGTCATGCATACACATCCGAGCGAGGCACCGCATATCGAAACTGCGCCAACCTTCTTGTACGCATCGTTGTGCTGATTGCGACAGGTGCATGCGGCACCGGCACGTCCCCTTGCCTGCGTCAGACCAGGGAAGCAGATGGTCGAGAGAGAAAATATCAAATGTACAGAATCGATGATGTGCATCTGCCGCTGGATGATGTCGTATCATTCAAAATTTTGTCAAAAGAGTATCACAATGCCCAGAAGCAGAAGCAGAAGCCGAAGCTAGTACTTCAATACCAAGTCCTGCAGCAGAGCAGGAGAACTAGAAAGGCGCCACAAGCAAGGATGTAAACTTATCAGTGGCAATTTCATCTTCAAGATTCTCAGCCTAGGTCATCAACTCCAACAAACGGCATTTCCATCGTAGTCTCGTGACCGAATGTGCGATCTAACGTGAAGCAGATGGTTCAGAAAGTTGATGGACGACGAAGAGTCAGGAAGGAGAGACAGACCATTCCCATCACGCTTGTATTTGGTGGGCGATGGGTGCGCATCCTTCCCCAGTCAGGGAGCATGCTGTCACGCCGTATCATGGATCAATGTAGGGCCGTTGTCTTGATCCCAGAGCTGCTTGGTGCATGTCTGCAGGTTGAGTGCTTGTGAATCTGTCGGAAAGCGCAATAAGGCGCAACGCTTGAGGGCATCAGCTCTTCGCAGCCTTCAACCGCTCGTCGCACAGTCGACACGGGTCAACGAAGGTTGTGCGCATAGTCGCAGACTGTACTACATTGCCGAATAGGATGTGGTTCGAGATGAACTGCAGGAATGCAGGGGATCCGGAAGTGCATACCGCTCGTGAGGTGCAGGTGCCGGAACTACTGCGGAGCGGTCCACAGGCCTGCTGCTTCCTGAGACTTTTTCGACGAAGAGGGGCATGAACTGTCCTGATGGCTGGCAGACACATATATATGTAGGCCTCGTCAAGACCATGGGGGTTCGGCGGCGTCGCGATCAACGGTACAAAAAGGCTCGGGTTGACCTCGGCCTTACTTGCACGTACGCGCGGCTGATCATATGAGGAGGCGCCAGTACTGTCTTTCAAGTCTCTTGCTCCCCTACAGCGACTGAGACAACTTCCAGTACACAGGAGAAGTGGGGACCGAATTCCCCGGGGACGACTGCTTACGTATGGACTCAATTCGTGTCACTAAGGCAAGTCTTTCAGCATGTACAATTGCTAAGAGCGTGCTCACGATGATCGCCATAGGTTGAGGGGGTGCTTTGCACGAAAGCTGGACACGCTGCCCAAGGGACAGTCCACCTGACTGCCCATCATCTCATATTCAATTATGAAGACGACGCAAAGGAGGAGATGTGGGTCAGTCAGTAAGTTCTGTTTAGTGCCGACGTTAAGTGACTTTCTCGTGATAGGTGCCCTACCCCCTCATCTCTCTCGTAACGCGCCTGCCGTTGAACCTACAAGGCCAATGTCCTCTCATGCTGCGTACGAGGACGTTTGATACAATCACCCTGCTGTTTGGGTCAGAAAACAGCGCGATCGACGTCTTTGATACAGTGAAGGAGCTCACTGTCGCGAGTGCGTGTCCCCGCATACGCAGCATCAGCCTTCTAACGCCTGTCACAGCTTCTGTGACGCAGCTTTACGCTTTCTACTTTGTCCCCAACCCTCCTTACGTCGAAACCAATGGATGGTCGCTCTTCTCTCCGAGAGAAGAGTTTGGACGGATGGGAGTTGGTTCGCGGACTAAGGCATGGAGATTCACGGATATCAATAAGGACTACTCGGTGCGTCGGTCCGCTACAAGCCATCTCACTTATTCATATATAACGGATAGTAATCCAGTTCTCGCCCACTTATCCCGCTCGCTTCGTCGTTCCTACACGGATCAGCGATACGACCTTGCAATACGCGGTGAAGTATCGTAGCAAAGGTCGACTCCCAGTGTTGACCTATCTCCACTGGGGTAACTACGTAAGAGATTGTGTAGCCATGTATTCCCAACACGATACTCATGGCCGTTTTAGGGTAGTATTACGAGGTCAAGCCAGCCCATGGTAGGCCTGACGCAAAACCGCTCGATTCAAGATGAGAAGCTCATAGAGGCCATCTTCCAATCTCACTGGTCACCCGACTCTCGCGCTTCTGCCGGCCCCGTATACGGCGCCACCTGCACCAATTTCATCATCGATGCTCGACCAACCACAAACGCAGTGGCGAACACAGCCAAAGGGGCGGGTACTGAGAACATGGAGCACTACAGAGAAGCGAAGAAAGCGTACCTAGGCATCGACCACATACACACCATGCGCGATTCCCTCAATAAGGTCGTAGAAGCCTTGAGGGAAACCGAGGTCATGTCGGCTGCCAGCGAGACCGACGCACCACCTGGCGCAGAACTGGGTGCGCCCGTACTGGACAGACAGGCGCTGCGACGGTCCGGTTGGCTGAAGCACATCTCCGCCATCATGGAGGGCTCGCTGCTCATCGTGCGAAACGTGCATGTGAACTCCTCGCACGTCCTCATCCATTGCTCAGACGGGTGGGACCGCACGGCACAACTCTCTGCGCTCTCTCAGCTGTGCCTTGATCCTTTCTATCGCACCGTGCGCGGATTCCAGATCCTCGTCGAGAAGGACTGGCTATCTTTCGGGCACAAGTTCTTGGACCGATGCGGACATCTTTCTTCGGAGAAGTTCTTCCTCACGCCCGTGGAGAACACAGGCAACGCAAGCGGCGCGGAGGCCGCACAGGCTTTCCTAGCCTCCGTGCAGAATAGGTTCGCGTCGCAGGGTCACATCAAGGAAACGAGTCCTGTGTTCCATCAGTGGCTTGAAAGCGTCCGTCAGGTGCAACGGCAATTCCCGGAGCGATTCGAGTTCAACGAGCGATTCCTTCGACAACTTCACTATCATCTTTACTCATGCCAGTTCGGCACTTTCCTGTTCAATTGCGAACGGGAGCGGCGTATGGGCGATGCCGGTAATCCGCCGCCGTGCGATCGGACGGTCAGCGTATGGGACTTCTTTAATTCCCCTCCCGAAAGAGAACTGAACCTCAACCCCGACTACGATCCAACCCTTGATGATCCCGCCAGGCGCGAGCCCGGCAGCGACATGGGCGTGTTGATGCCCAATCCAAAGGACGTGCGCTTCTGGCACCAGCTCTACGGGCGGACAGACGAAGAGATGAACGGAAGATACGTCGCGCGGCAACTAGCCCAGGACCCCGAATATCACGGCCCTATAGATGCTACCACAGACGATCCCGTCAACAACCTCAGTACGCCGCCTCTCTCTGTTCCTCTTCCTCCCTCTCCCGGCCGTGCTCCCGCGATCGCGATCGCGCAGCCAGAAACTCGTAAGACGGTTGACAGGATCCCTTCACCGTCGGGCCATGCGTCAACATCGCTGAGGCCAGGGTCGCCTCGGACACGGCACGACAGCCTGCGGCGCCTTGATCGTACCCTGTCCCCGTCCGGCCGCTCGCCTCAGCCTTCGCCTATCCCCCCTCGAACCCCGTCCCCGATATCCGCTCGCTCGTACTCGGCCACGCGCCCACAGACTGGGCTGCCGTCAACAGACCTCTTTGCTGGCAGCGGTGTGAAGTCGATGTGGGGCCGCTTTTCCTCCAATGCAACAGCTGCGCTGTCTGCTGTCCAGGATGCCTACGGCGGGATGGCCAAAGACTTCAGGGTTCTCTCTCTGGGTGGAAACATGTCTGGAGATGGCACTGCGGGCGAGCTCAAGTCGAAGGAAGAGATCGGCGCCTGGGGCGAACCTGAGGCGGAGCACGAGTCAGCACGCCGTCCATCGTCCTCGCGCTCTGCAGGGATGGCGCAAACGTTGGGCGCGAGCACGAATTCGTGGGCGACGTCGCGCCCAAGCATGCCCTCCGTCCTGCTGGACAACCCGTGGACGACTGCTGATATACCAGCGTCTGAGTCGACATCGAAGGATGCCCCGCTCTCGTCGGGATTCTTGCAATCAAACGACGCGTCTGGCTTGCCGCTGGATCCTACCGTCGCTCTTCCCAGCTCGCCCATGCCGCGTATACGTAGTGCTGCCGACGAAATCCCCCCGCATGCCGCACTCATAACGCAGCATGTCGATCGGTCAACTCCCTCCTCAACTAAGGAACCGCCAACTGCCCCGTCCGCCGATCCAACCCCGCCTGCCTCAGATCCGCTAGGAGTTGGCGTGTGGTGAGTTCGTGTTTCGCCGGAGTGTATATATGTCATGGTGCAGAGTTATAGACGCGTCGTTGTCCTCATGTTCAATATATTCTCACTTGCGTTCGATGATGTGAATGTTGTAGCGATACAGGTCTCATGGCTCGCTTCTGAGAACGTTGGATATGCGTGGACGAATGATGGTCTGTGAACGTAAACTCTGGAGGAGAAAATGGCCGCATCGTTCGATACAGTGAAGGCGTAGATGGCGTGCTGGGCGGTGCCTGGGGTCCCGTCAGGCCGAAATATAGAGGCTGCTGTAAATTCTCCCAGAGGCTGCACCTCCCGTCCTCGCCTCTATCTCCCTCTCTCTCCTCCCTTCGCCATGTCTACCAACGGTACCGCGCGCTCTGCTGCTCTTGCTCCAGGCCATTTCCTCTTCACGTCCGAGTCTGTTGGTGAAGGTCACCCGGGTGAGTAGGCGCGTGTTCAATGTATGGTGTACAAGTCTAATGTGAGGAAAACAGACAAGATCTGCGACCAGGTCTCTGACGCCATCGTACGTCGCGCACATGCTGAGGGCCGTCTTCGTCTTCTGATGTTGTTCTTTAGCTCGATGCCTGCTTGGCTCAGGACCCGTTCTCCAAGGTCGCTTGCGAGACCGCCGCCAAGACCGGTATGATCATGGTCTTTGGTGAAATTACCACCAAGGCGCAGATCGACTACCAGAAGGTCATTCGGAACACGATCAAGGAGATTGGCTATGATGACTCCTCGAAGGGCTTCGATTACAAGACCTGCAACATCCTCGTTGCTATCGAGCAGCAGTCGTCGGATATCGCGCAGGGTCTCGACCACGGCTCGCTCGAGAGCATCGGTGCCGGTGACCAGGGTATCATGTTCGGATATGCGACAGACGAGACACCGGAGTACATGCCGCTCACTCTCGTTCTCGCCCACCGCCTGAATGCCGCGATGTCGAAGGCGCGCCGTACCGGTGCTCTTCCCTGGCTTCTTCCTGACACCAAGACGCAAGTCACTGTTGAGTACAGGAAGGAGGGCGGCGCTACGATTCCCCTCCGTGTCGACACCATAGTCGTCTCCACTCAGCATGCTGAGGAGATCTCGACTGAGGACCTCCGGAAGGCCATCAGGGAGAAGATCATCGCGGAGGTGATCCCGAAGGAGCTTCTCGACGAGCGCACCGTCTACCACGTACGTCTCCCCGAGCATTGCATCTCGCGTCTCCTCTGATGTGACGGTGCGTAGATCCAACCCTCTGGCCGCTTCGTCATTGGTGGCCCACAGGGTGATGCTGGTCTTACCGGTCGTAAGATCATCGTTGACACCTACGGTGGCTGGGGTGCCCACGGTGGAGGTGCCTTCTCTGGCAAGGACTGGTCGAAGGTCGACCGTTCAGCCGCATACACTGCGCGCTGGATCGGTAAGTTGGTCTCACTGGATCTTAGAAAGTCGCTCACGCTTAGTTTGCAGCCAAGTCGCTCGTCGCGGGTGGCCTTGCTCGCCGTGCGCTCGTGCAGCTCTCGTATGCTATTGGTGTCGCCGAGCCGCTGTCCATCTTTGTCGACACGTACAGCACCGGCAAGAAGACCGACGAGGAGCTCGTAGATATCATCCGCAACAACTTCGACCTCAGGCCTGGTCTCATTGTGCAGGAGCTCGACCTCCAAAAGCCTCAGTACCGCAAGACCGCGTCTTACGGTCACTTCGGTATGCACTATTCCTCCATTCGCGTTATTGAACAGCGAACTGACTCTCCTCCAGGCAACAGCGAATACTCGTGGGAGAAGCCCAAGAAGCTCCGCCTGTAGAGCGCGACTCGTTTCGTCGTCACCGTCATCATCGCGCTATTTAGCGCCATCTGCATCGTTGCACCGGAAGTTCATCCTTCCGCCTATTTATCATCAATATTGGCTGCATTAGACGATACCGGACCTCCCTTATACCTACCATCCGCGCGTCCTGCACATAGCCCCCCGTGCTTCATCTATTCCGCCACCACAGTCTCTGGATGTGCAGACCTGCCGGCTGCTCACGATGACGACGCCTAGCGCGCCTACGAATACGCATTGCTATCGCCCGGCCGCGAGCAGGTCGGGCACGCCTCCTGCATACATTACACGCTGGGTACATCGACTACGACTGATAATGCTGTATGTAATAGTGGGATTAAATTCAACCGCGTTCAACCGCGAAAGACGTTTGTGTGTCACCGAGCGTCGAGCTTTTGGCTTGTTTACCTGGTAGCTAACGATTTCAAGACCCGTGCATATATTGACCAGGTCTAATATCGATCTTTTCCCAGGTGGTCCGCACGAAATCAGGCAGAGCATCAGGCGATGAAGACTTGCCAACGTCTGTGCAATGTAGGCTTAGGAGAAGAGGTCTATGAGTGCAGTTGACCACGTAGATAATTGAACGGCAAGACGTACTGCAGGTAAGTTACAGTTCTCTCGCAAGAGCTCGCCAGCAAAGGATAGCGATGTGGCTTCAAAGAGGGGAGATGCGGAAGCACGTTGATTATGTGCTGCAGAAGTACGCCTTCTTCAACATCATCTCGCGATACTCGACCTCGTGGTGGGTTGCGGCGGAAGCTCCTGGCAAGAGCAGCTGTATCGTGCTTGAGACTTGCATCGCGATGGAAACGCTCTGCGGGACAGCGAGAGGTGTTGCTCATGTTGAAAGCATACCCGCACAATTGGTCTAGAGCATATAGCGAGGTCGCTGGCAGAGCGCAAGTACTGGCATCAGACAGACTCGAGAGTCGCTGTCGGCACATGACGCGGCGTTGTGATCATAACATCGTCACGATTGTTAAAGTGGCCGACACCGACGTCGTACATACCTATGATTCTGCGATGCGCGACACGTGTGCGTCGGGCTCGCCCTCAGGCTGTCAACTCCAGTCGGAGTGGCAATCTCAGCCTGAGGATTCGACTCGGAATTCCCTCAGTCGCCGGATGCGCCAGGATGCCTGCCGGGGCAACGTGAAGGCGCGACAGGATCGTCGGGTATCGTCCATCTACATTCCCAAGAGGCCCATCTGATTGAACTATCCCTCAGAGTCCTTTGGCAAATAATAGTATTATCTCGTCCGGAGACCTACTATTGTGTGCATGATCTACGTGACAGGATGTGGGCCGTATCATGAGAAGCACACAACCACGCGTATCGATGAGGGAACCCACCCACATACGACGTCATGTCAACCTCTAGGCTCGGAATGACTCACTGTGTGCTCAAATGCATCGAGGTGTCGCTACAAATTTCCCAAGCTTACAAGTCGAGCCTGCACAGTCCACAGCACAGGGTACTCCGATGCGCCCGACGTGCCATCGGAACAAACGCATTCATGACCGCACCACGAGTCGCATCGGTCGAAGGATGACATGAGCATCGCTGGTCTCGATCCCAGCGAGCCAGGATCTTCCTTCGCTAGAAGGACGCCGTTACCATCTTCCGGTGAGTACAGCCTTCTGTCACAATGCCCAAAACGTTTTCTCTCTTTGTTGCAGCACATCAGGGTATGTGACTCGGATCAAGCTGCAGCCTCCGAGGCTCCCAAAGAAACGAATCCTCACTAGTACCGTCGCTAAAAGCGTCGACATTTACCAAATCGCAAGACTCGGAGGATCATGTGTGTGCTCTCCGCATCCCTGACTGACACTTCACAGCAGCCGCGGCGTGCGGTGTCCACGCAGTGCCCTCGTTTTCTCTGATTGGCGCATCCTTCAG
>KE504213.1:0-72310 GCA_000344655.2 Fomitopsis schrenkii | reverse complement strand
ATTAGGATTAGGATTGGATTAGGATTGGATCAGGATATGCTTAGTAGATAAGCCACACTAGACATAGGCTTAGTTCAGATTGGATTAGGATTAAGTCCACTAGTGGAAGCCTTAAATCCTATCTTTTGCGCATAATGGACCAAGAATAAATCCTGTTTAAATGACAAAGACGTTCTACGCCCTGTTGTTCCGGCGCTGTTGATGACGGATGTGTTGGCCCTGTTCTCCGACGGGTGCGTGATGATTGTTTTCTCGTATCCGCATTCAGCCATCCTGACCTGTAGCAAAATCAACAAATGGGGTCTACAACCAGACATAAGAAGAAGACCAGGCAGCACAGAAGAGAAATAATTCGGGGTATTGCGGTCCTGATGATCATTGTTGGGCTGTTCGATACTTTCCTAACTCGTATCCCAGTCTCAATTGGCTGGCTCTGAATAGCTGGCCCTGTCGAAAGACGCCGAAATGCGTGAAGCTTCCGCTCACACGTACCAGCTACAATGATCAGCTCTGGGCGTTCAGACTTTCATGACTGTCGGTTTGCTCGACATACAAATTTTGAAGCTCTGCAAAGCGCAATGCCGTCCTGACTTTACCGAAGAAGTACGTCGATGTGATCGTGGAAACGGGTGTATTATATACCTATGTTATCAAGTTGCGTGGCTGGTGTCTGACGGCTATACTTGGACTTGTATAGGCTCAGCGTGTCTTGCGCCGTCACCTTGCAACTCCTCAGCATCAAGCGGAGCAATCGACAATCCTAGGGTCCGAACTCCTAGCGAAGGAAGCGCCGACCTCGAGGATCCCCACATCATGGTTTCAGCATTCATGGCCAAAACGATTGCTCGGTGGTATATCGATTACGAGTTCAAGATTATGATGATCGTCCGAAGAGGCTGCGTGAGTCTGCCACACCGTTGTTATGTACAACAAGGGGGAGAGCGAAGGGCCCGGGAGCTGAGGCAACAGGCCCCCTCTTCACGCGTAGATCATCGCGCATCAATCCGTCATCCAGCAATGATGTTTTCGCAATTGTGAGTGCCCACCATACCGTGACACGGGCTCTTCCTGACTTCGGCCCTAGAATTTCCTTCAAATCATGTTCGTCGCTATGCGCGATGAAGTGATCGACGATGCCCCTTACAAAGAGCTGACACCTCAGTGGCCCACCGAAAGAGGACAGTATACTTCCCCCAAGCCCCCCGTTGAGTATGGAACCCATGTAGTATCAGGGTCACACTTCATCCAATTATGTAATAGCTAGACCGCATATACCATAACTCGACACAAAACCTCTTTGGCCCTCCTCACAAAGCGTGCGCCCAACGCCACTTGTCTACTTCTTGAGGTATATCAAGGTCACCTACACCCATGTAGGCCATGGCTTTACTCGCTGCTGACAACCCGGCCGCCGTCCTCTACTCAAACCACATGAACCACTTGTCTTGGGAGTCGACCCAGCGAACCCACGGGCTGTGACTGTGCTTCCCTGGTCTCCTCGCGACTTTCTGGCCCTCGCCCCTCACAAGGGCTCCTCGACGATAGTTTGACGCCCCTCACTCACACCGCGTACGATCCGAACACATCCGCCCAAGGTATCGCCCAGGTGATGGCCTCGCTAGAGCCTCCCGTCGGCGTGGACTCGGACTGAATGTAACTTCCGAGCCATGCTTGTACTATCATGTATCAGTAACCAAGACTATGGGCTTCACTGGTCACCTACACAGGCGTGCTTCGCACATGTTCATCGGAGGATGTATGGCATTATCATGGCCCCGTATTGTAGCTTATTGATCCGGTGGCAGTGTGAGTGAACCTAGTACTTCCATTAGATCGAATACGACCTTGAATACGAAGAACATACGGCTCGGTGGTTACGCGGTCGCCGCTCTACATAGTACTTCTATCTGCAATCGTGACAACCCGTTCTGCAAGCGAGCCAGCAATGATATCGTACGTACACCAGTAAGGGCCATCCATATCAATGGCGTACATCACAAGTTCCCGCAGGGAGGCACCGAGAATATCCGCAAGCACAGACGCTGCCTCATAAGCAATGCCCCGGAACTCATTGACATGAGACTCGGTATAGATATACATAGTTTTCCATATGCCCATGATCGCGCACTGTTCGGGCCTCGGCATCGTCGCAGAGTCCAAGTACAGCTTGAGACGGCGCAGTTGAGTGAGAGGAGTCAATAATCCCGACAATTGCACCTATGTATGGCAGTTGATGACCGCCGCCGGCTCGAGATTATAGACTCACCACGGAAACATCTCTCCCTTGTTCTTTCTCTCGCACGGACCGGAAGCGGTGGATTGTCAAGCGAGTTAATCGAGGGAATGAGGATGACATGAATTTCCAAAGTGCATCATCGTCATCGTCAGCTCGGTATTCCAGTTCGAGATGATCAAGTTCCGGGAGATTACATCGGCGCAAGATGGACAACATTGCAGCAGAACCCAAGATGGAGTCGTACTGTGGCTCGTATGTGATGTATCGTATGTCCCGGAGATGCTGCTGAGCACAAAAATGAGGCCAATAGCGCAGCGACAATTCGCGAAGAGTCGATGGGAGGCAGTGGTAGATCTCATCTCGTGGATCCGGAGATGAGATGCTCAATTGATCAAGATAAGGCCATGAGAACTTGTGGCCACCGCCAGACGGACACAACATCTGTGGTGCGCCGTCACTGATATGGATGGATAGCCTCCGAAGGGCCGGCGTAACCGGGCAGAGCGTTATTGGGGGCACAGATGTTGGTTTCCACATGCTCCCGAGGACTTCAAGTTCTCCTAGGCGAGGCCAGTGAAGCCGAGAGAGTGTCGAGCAGGCTCAGTGGGGAGTGCGAGTGTCTCGAGCGTGCCGCATAGTTTGCCAAGTACAGCGGCGAGCGCTGCTGTCTCGGCGGGAAAGGCCTCGGATTTCGCGGGAAATGCGAACCCGTACTGAAAGGACGTCAGGGGTGACAGCGAGTCAACGTTCAATTGCTCCTCCGGGCGCAAGACAGGGCAGAAGTGGATCGTTACGACCTTGAGCTCGCGCAGATGGGGTACTGAGAGGATTGCAGACAGTGTACTCCACGGGAGCCCGTGGACAACAGCATTCGTCTTGTGTATCGTCAGAGAGCGTAGGCGAGGTAGCTCCCGTAGTCGGTCGGCGAGCGCGTCGGCGGGAAAAGCGCCACAAAGTAAGTGATTGTCGGTGTAGAATAGGGGCTTCTTGAGGCCCTTCCCAAATCGCTGATCCGGACAAATGTCACGCAGTCTTAAAGTGCTGCAGAAGACAGAACACACGTCGTCAACACTAGGACCCAGTGGAATAAGGAGCAACGTACTGGATATAGGGCCTGAGTGCTTTTGGCACGAAGTTCTCCGAGATCGTCACCTTTCCTGGCCAATAGACGTCCACGAAGGAATAGCCGAACAGGAAGTCCATGCATGACTGGCGGATGAAGCGGGATGTCATCGACAAAGACAGCGAGTCTTGCCGTGGCAGCCGCGTTAAGATGTGGTGTAGCACATCTTCGTTGAACGTCGCGCTGCAGGGAAGTCAGCCGGACGCCATTCAATCATGTTCGTCGGACGTACAGGTAAGTGGTTCCCATCGCGCCTGATGTTTTGCGTACGTGCAATAGAACTCGTTTCTAGCCTGAGCGAGGAGGAAGAGCAGTGGTGACAGTAGTCTGTGATACTGAGGTCACAAGCGCCGGCGGGACGCCGCAGCATCCGACTCGCGGCGTTCCTCCGAGCTGGAAGGCGCTACTAGTAGTAGCACTCTCAGTCCTCAGTCTGAGCGCACACAGCTATTCTACCGTCCCGCGCTGCTTTCTATGCTCGAACTCCCCAGGTGTCGGGTAATGTCTGATACAGATGCTGCTTTGCCTTGGCCATGTCATGTCGCAGATCGCACGTTGCCATGCCTCGTCACAAAGCGTACACCCAACGCCACTCGTCTACTCGTCGAGGTATATAAAGGACACCTTTTTTTAATTCCATTTAACGTCTTCGAGGGCAGCGCCCTATGTAGACGTGGCTCAGGCAGGGGGGTACTAGCTACGGGGGGGGGCGACTACGGGCAGAATCAGGCTGAGTAAGCGTTCCCCGCCGAGGCGGGGGACGTAGAAAGGACACCTACGTAGTCCATAGCTTTACTCGCTACTGGCAGTCCTGTCGTCCTCTTCATTTCACTCAAACCACACATATGGACCACTTGTGTTTCCCCGTGAGCCCAAGGGCCACCGGTCTCCTCGCGACTTTCTGGCCCTCGCCCTCTCACAGGGTATCCTCGACGAGCTTCCTATGATGCTCACTCGCGCCGCGTATGACCCGAGCTCATCTGCCCAAGGGATCGCCCAGGTGATGGCCTCGCTCGAGCGCGTCGGCGTGAACTCCTCGAGCACGCGGGCCACAAGCTGTGCGACCTGGAGAACGGGCCAAGTGCCTGTGTCGTCTACCATGAAGCCCCGGATGCACTGTGGCGAGTACGATGCGTCATGCTCGTGTCCGTGCCGAGGGATCCGTTCTGATCTCAACAGCCACACGATGGCCAAGGCGGAGTGCTATCGTGGCTGGCATACGGACGACCGGACCCATGTGAACTATGTATCGTCGAGCGCGATTCCTTGCGAGGACAACCACCGCATGCGCATATGTGTTCCGTCGGCGTCGCCTCACGCGATCAGGTGCGGTTGCCTCCGAGACTTAAATGGCCATATCGTTGACGGACGATCTGCAGGACAGACTCTTCCCGTCTGTAGCGGCCGCAAGTTTTTTGCACATCGGACCCTTGTCTGCGACAGAGTCATGCCCATGGACTGAACACTGCAAAACGTATAACGTATCATATGAGCCCAGGTGGGCTTAGTACTACCGCATGTATCCAACTACTCCAGTATTCAAGGTTGTATATCTTGCACCGCATTCACCTACGAATAGCCATATGGATGATCCGTCTTTCTTTGCGGGTCTCTGTAAGTGTGCTTAGTGTGGCTCAATTCGTCGTCGACACCACGCACTATTAGCGGACATACTTACAGGTGGGGTGTATGTGGCACACGTCTCATGGAATGTCTCGTGCTCGCCGCAAGTTCATGAATAAGTTTCCCTCATTGACAGTGAGATCACGCAGCGTAGCGTACCTCTGAGTGAGTTCTCTGGTCTATTACGCGAGGGCACACGTCAAGAGACTGCTGGTGGCAATCTTCAAGGTCTCGCCACCGCCGGACGGCCCCGGCTTGTCTAGTACTAGTCTCACTTGGCTGTCTGAAGAGATTGCCAAAGAGAGGTCATATGAGGGAGGCCGGGTTACGGCGAAGCCAGTAGGTTTAAACGAACAAGGGTAGGGTGCACAACGATGGAAACCTCCTGCGGAAGAGCGGGATCCAGAGGTAACTTACTTGATGCCCACTCGACGCGTACATTGCATCCCTCGCACACATCCATCAACAGTATGAAACGCATAACAGTTGCGCACGTTGTCCCATATCATGATTTCGCGGAGCGACGGCAGAGCTTGTGCGAATACTGACCCGGTGTCTTGAAATGTGTCTGCAGTGGCCCGCACAAGGTCTAAGTACATCTTCAGACGACGAAGTTCCTTGAGACCGGCCAACATCTGCGCCACATGAACCTATGATTGGGAGGACGCTAAGCGCAAGGTATTGTCCGAGTTCGAAGACAACCTACTGTCGGTACTACCTTATCACTTGCATTCGGTCGATATCGACTGATCTTGAGCGAAGTGAGGCGCGGAAAAGTGGTCGCGATGTACTGCAGTAAGGCGTCGTCGTCGTCATCAGCACGATATTCGATCTCCAGATGAGCCAGATGCGGCATTGTACTACGGCGCATGATCGAAAGGATTGCAGAGGCGCCTAGGACCGAATCGTATCTGAGTGTGTATGTTTGGCGCAGACCTACGAAGCGCTGCTGAACGAAAATATGATTCCAGCATCGCAGTGACAACGAGTGGAGGGATGGAGGGAGGTGGTCATATATGACGTCCGTGGGATCCGGATATGAGACTGTGAGTTGTTCAAGATGAGGCCAAGGAAAGGAGCTGGGGAAGCCATGCGGCCACAGCGCCTGAGTCATGGCGTGGTGCGTAGGGTTCAGTTTGAGAGTCAAAGAGCGTAGATTTGGCATCTTTGAGCAGACTGCGACAAGCGGTTCAGATAAATCGGCCCATGGTGACCCTCGGAGTACTAGCGTCCGTAGGCAAGGCCAATGCCACTGCGCCAGGGCCGACATCGGGGCGGGCTCGCTACTGAGGATCAACGTCTCCAGAGTGGCGGACAGTTTCTTGAGGACCGCCGCGAGCGCCGGGGTCTCCGGGGGAAATGATAACACTTCTCGGGTGAAGTGCATTTGATATTTGAAGTGTGTGAGGGGTGCCAGCGTCTCGATGTTCAGTTCTTCCTCGGGGCGCAAGACGGGGCAGAAGTATAGGTAGCAGAGTTCGAACTCACGCAACTGAGGTACGGAAAGGATTGAGCGTAGGGTACTCCAGGAGAGGCCGTGCGTTTGATCGTGCCTCTTGTAAATCTTGAGGAAACGTAGATGGGGTAGCTCTCGTAGTCGTTCCGCCACAGCAGCACCGGGGTAGGCACCACAGAGCAGGAAATTGTCTGTCAGGAACATCCCTCCAGGCTTCCCTTGCGTCCATTGGTCCACACACTCCTCGTTTATCACCAATGAGCTGGTGAAGGAACCGGTAAGTTGTATAGGCAGGGATAGAAAGTATGAGCATACTGGATGTAAGGCCTGAGCGACACGGAGATGAATAGCTCTGATCGGATGAACTGCTCCGGACCGTAGATTGTGAAGTAGCAACGGCGAAACAGCGTTGGTATGCATGCTTCGCGGATCCAGCGGCAGGTTGCAGAGAAGGCCGACATATCGCAGACCGCGAGCTCGCGGAGCATGTGGCGGAATACATCCTCGTTCAAGTCCTCTAGCGTCGTCGCTCTATGTGCCCTATCAGCCGTGTCATCTACACTGATTATGCAATCGGACATACTGTCTTCTTTGTTCCATCATTCTGTAGCGTCTCTAAGGCCGCGAGCATAGCTCTCCGACTGGTAGGTCGACCGGCGACCCTCAGTTGACTCGGGCCACGCGCGATTGGGTTACATAAGCATATCTGATCCGTCTAAGTCTACGCCACCACCAACTTAGCGCAGCACTGTGAGCACACAGCTATTCTATCGTCCTGCTCGAACTCCAGAGCTAGTATTCATGGCACAGATGCGTGCTTTGCCTTGGCCATGCCGCAGACCGCACGTTGCCATGCCACAACTCAACACAGCATCCTCTTTGTCCAGCCTCACCACAAAGCGTGCCCGCAACGCCACTCGTCTACTGGTCGAGGTATATAAACCTAGACCAATGTAGGCCATAGCTTTACTCGCTGCTGAAAACCCGGCACTCCTCCTCATCCCACTCAAACTACACATATGGACCACTTGTCTTTCCCTGCGAGCCCACGGGCTGCCGTGCTACCCTGGTCTCCTCGCGACTTTCTGGCCCTCGCCTTTTCACAAGGTCTCCTCGACGAACTACCGATACTCCTCGCTCGCGCCGCGTATGACCCGAACACATCTGCGCAAGGGGTCGCCCAGGTGATAGCTTCACTCGAGCGCGTCGGCGTGGACTTCTCAAGCACGCGGGCCGTCATAGCGGGCAACGGGACCGTCCATCACTGCGCACGGTGCCACAAGTTGTTCCGCGACCAGGAGAACGGGCCAAGTACCTGTGTCATCTACCATGAAGCCTCGGATGCACGGTGGGAGTTGAGCGAGTACGATGCGTCATGCTCGTGTCCGTGCCGAGGGATCCGTTCCACTCTCAACAGCCACACGACGGTCGAGGCGGAGTGCTATCGTGGCTGGCATACGGACGACCGGGCCCAAGTGGACTATGTATCTTCGAGCGCAATCCCTTGCGCGGACAACCACTGCACATGTGTTCCATCCGCGTTGCTTCACGCGATCAGGTGCGGTTGCCTCCCTCCGAAACTTAAAGTGGCCATTATCATTGACAAACGATCTGCAGTAGCCCCTCTTCCCGTCGGTAGTGGCATCAAGCGTACTACACACCGGACCCTCATCTGCAACATCAAGCCCATGGACTAAACACCGCAAATGTATCATATCCGAGTCAGCCCAGGTGGGCTTAGTATTACCGCATGTATCACACGACTTTTGTAACTAAACTTGCATCTCTGTACCGCTTTGGCCCTCGTGATAGCTTATCGTGCATTCTCTTGCTTTGCGGGACACCGTAAGTACATAAATGTGCGTGGTGTGGCGCAACTAGCGGTCGACGCGCCACACCAGGAGACAGTTTGCCGCACACATCGCATCGAAGGACTGAGCGCGCCGTGCTCGCTCCAAGGTCACGATTTCTTCTCCTCGGCGTAGCGCACCTCTGAGTGAGTCCTCTCGATGGTCGTTTATGCAGACTTACATCCTTTTTCGTTGCGATCCTTAAGCGGTTGACTGCCACCACCTGGCCCAGTGTCTGGTCTCACGCACATCTCATTAGCTGTCTGAAGAGATTGCCAAAGAAAGGCTACATGGGATCAATCATGAGGGAAGCTGAATTACGGCGCAGCCTGAGCCGAAAGCCTCCTTCCGCGTCTGCCTTTGGTGAGTCGTGTCGCTAGTTCGCCAGCCCATTACTGATGGAACCATTGGAACCAATGGGACGGTCCCTGCAGGGGATTGCTCCTGCTGCTGTCTGCTTCATTGGACGAAAATTTCAGACATGAGCTCCCTATGATAGTGCGAGTTCAATGCCGTCAAGTACGGAAGCGAGCTTGGAATTTTTAGGGGGGGAGCAGGTAAAACATACGTACCCGTAAGTTTTCGCGAAGCGATGGCGGCACTTGGCCCTGGGTTTGGTACGCCCGCTTTCGGCTTCTATGTAGGAGGCCCTTGGATGCAGACATCCAAGGTCGAGAGGATCATTGTGCGGAAAGTAACTCATCTGGAGGCCAAAACCACACTTCGAGTTGCTTCTTTCCCTAAGGTTATGCACGGTGTTCTCCAGAGCTTTCCTAGCGAGAAAGACCGCTTTAGTTACCTACTTCCGTTCGCAGACCCGGAGATGCCGATGTGCGCCGAGTGCTATGCATGTAGGATGAACCTTGTTATTATCACGCTGCGGTCTCCATGGGAGTGGAGGGTAGATAGCTGCGGTGTGCATATGATGATCGTGCAGGGGCGCAGTACAAGACTGGGATGTAGCCTTGCAACTACGCACAGTACGTTAACGTCCGTAGGGAAGAGATCCGGAACAGGTAAAATCATACCGTTGGCTTGTAGTGGCAAATGTCATGCAGGGTAAGACAGCGATAACGCCGAGCTACTGGCAGACGTAACTATGATAATACTAACTTAATATTGACAGCAGTAGGTGATCAAGTAACGACGAGTGATGAATCTCGACGCTGCTGAGTACATGAAATTCACCCTGGTTCCCGGCTGGAGTTAGTAGTAGGTAAATGTATGTTTCGTAGGATGATAATCCCAGCGTGAGCGACGAGTACGTTCCGACGGAACGAAACAGAGCGCACGATCGCATCGATCGAGACTTCCGCCAGGCACCCGATCTCTGTCTTGCCGAGGCATTAAGCGCGCAACTTCTGCGTCCGCCACCACTATTCGTCCACTCAGCTCTTGTTCGTCAACGCAGTCCTTGCCCTGCGGTTGGCGTGCACAGAGGTCATCACCTCACTGGCTTGATATAGTGCTGTTCTTGGCGCGTCTTACTTGTGATCTTCCGAGACTGTTCAACGAAAGTTGAGACACTGGGACTCACGCCGCACACCGCCTCCGATAGAGATCGGAGGCTTGGGTAATGCAACATAGTAGTGCGGACGGGAGTGGAAGAATGGCAAAGGCGGATCCTGTACACGCATGACGGCAGGTCGCCCTCGGGCTACTTTCTGAGACCAGGCGACTCCTTCTGTGCATCGGAGCGTGATCATCATCATGTTCCAGTCGCCCATGAGTCCAGTCAAATCTTCCGGCGCTCGGACTCGCAAGCCAACACCACCGACTACATATATGTACGTTCTCTCGGACACCCTTTCCCGCCAGCTTGTCGCTCACACTCTCCCTCACCCCGCGCGACACCTCGCCAGCCAGCTGCAAGCATGGGTAGCTCTGACGAATCCATCGAGAAGCGCAGTGTCGACCACGAGGTCGTTGATTCATACGACGCCGATGTCGCTGCACAACTCGTCGCGGGAAAAGATGGGGTGGTAGACCCCGCGGAAGCCAAACGCGTTAGGTGAGTGTATGTATGCGTCGTTCAACAAGGCATCTCTCTTACACGGGCCCCTGCGTAGGCAAAAAGTGGACTGGCGGCTGCTCCCGCTCATGTGTAGTACGTGTACATCGTTGGGCTATGTCTTTACAGAATACTCACATTCGCTATCCAGTTCTCTACTTGTACGTAGCGTTCGGCGCAGCTGTCATGCTGTCTTAACGTGTCGCTCCAGGATGCAGTTCGCCGACAAGACAACCCTGGGCCAGTCTGCGGTTTTAGGGATACTGTACGTCCTATTTCTATGAATCGTATCAATCACGGTTTTCTATGCTCCCCCTGCATAACCAGCCGCAGACATGTGGTACTATGCGCGCTCCGTCATCATGCTGCAAGGATACCGGAAGCATTGGGAGGTATCGCTTCGGCCATCGGAGTAGTACCCGGTGCCGCTGCGCACCGAATGCTTCGCATACCGCACCTGTGAACCATCGCGAGGCATTGCAGGATGTGATGCGTGCGTCTGGTTGCTGATAGGTACGGAAGCATTTGGGCGAGAGCTATTTTCGTCAAGTTCTAGTCATATCTGGGGTGCTGGACAGCATATGGTTGAAGTCGCACACATCGGCTTCCTCCGGAGAGTTGGCACGCGGGTTCGACGCGTAGTTTTAGTTGGTCTACGGAAGCCTGCTGATAGTCATCGGCATCGACTGCCGTAGGCCAACTGACTATGCGTCCCTGCCGAATCGCGAACGTGCGCTGGAGAGTTGCTCTACCACGCATATACTCTCCCAAATTTCACCGCATCTCCTGCGTGGAACAACTGACTGACCGGCTTTGCTCGGCAGGGAGGACGCCCACCTCGGGCAAAACCAGTTTGATTGGCTAAGCACGGTCTTCTACCTGTCTTTCCTCGCCTTCCAGCTCCCGCAGAACTACGCACTGCAGCGTTTCCCTGTCGGGAAGTGGGTCAGCATCAACATCTTTGTGTGGTCCATCGCGCTCCTGTGCCATGCCGCGGCGAAGAGCTTTGGGACACTGCTCGTGTGTCGCTTATTCCTCGGCATCGCGGAGGGCGCGATAACCCCCGGGTTCATGATCGTCACGTCGATGTTCTACACACGCGCGGAGCAGACGAGGCGGGTTGGGTACTGGTGTGAGTGGTGTATTATTGCTTATGCCATTTGGATGGTTTGGATTGACTTATTCTTGGACAGTCCTGATGAACGGCACGGCCATTATATTCCTCGGCTTGGTTGCCTACGGGACTCTCCACATCAAGCATGGTGCCCTCGCACCTTGGCAATGGTCAGTTTTGTTCCCGCATAACCATTATGTTCTCGTTCAAACTAACTCTTGCACTCGTTGTAGGCTTATGATCATCACTGGTGTGATCACGTTCATCACGTCCATCCTGTTCTGGTTCTTCTTCCCCGACTCGCCTGCCACCGCGAGCTTCCTCACGCAGGAGGAGAAAGTGGTCGCGATCGAGCGAATCAAGGTGAACCAGTCAGGCGTCGAGAACAAGCACCTCAAGCGCGAGCAGGTCATCGAGGTCTTCCGTGACCCGAAGACATACCTATTCTTCTTCTTTGCCGCGATCTCCAACGTCACGAACTCGGTGAGCTGCCCTTTGTAAGTTGGCTAGATGCCAGCAGCTGACCACGGGGCAGTTGAGCAACCAGCGCCAGCTGATTGTCAAGGAATTCGGCTTTTCGTCCATTGACACGACCCTCCTCGGATGTGTGGACGGTGTCGCTGAGAGTGCGTGCATCTGTTCATGTACTGGCTTGTGTTACTGACGAGGCGACTCGTGCAGTCATTTGGATCTTCGTCGGCACGACCGCCGCATCGTACTGGCGGGGCGGGCAGGCGTACATGGGCTGCCTGCACTACCTCGTCGCGATCCTCGGTGCGATTCTCGTCACGACGCTCCCGTGGTCCGATAAGGTCGGCCTCCTCTTCTCCTACTGGATCGCGAGTACGTGCCCTTCCCCAATCCCGTCTCCTACTCCCCACTCAACTCTGTTCAGTCAACGAGATCGCGCCCTTCGTGATCTTCCTCGCGTGGGTCGGCAACGTGACCGCGGGGCACACGAAGCGCGTGACGACGAACGCGATCGTCATGGTCGGGTACGCCGTCGGGAACGCGGTCGGCCCGCAGTACTGGCAGTCGCGCTACAACCCGCGCAACCGCGTGCCATGGGCGATCCTCGCCGCGTGCTGGGCCGCGTCGCTCCTCATCCTCCTCGCGACGCGCTTCTACCTCGCCGCGGAGAACCGCAAGCGCGACAGCGAGCCGCGCGACGCGACGTATGACGACGTGTACGTGGTGGACGAGAAGGGCGAGGAGAAGAAGGTGGACAAGGTGTGTTTCGCTTTGGCCTGCAGGTGGGTACTTTCGGCTGAACAGACGTGTTAAAGGCTTTCCTCGACTTGACGGATATGCAAAACCGGGACTTCAGATACGTGCTGTGAGTAATGGCCTTGTCCGCGAGGATGGAGAGGAGGTGGAGTATGATGTATCATATTTGCTCTATTTGCTTGGAAGATGACCTCTACATGACGTATCGGTGTTCCGTATCTGCTTGTCGCGCTTTGCATAGCATAAACATAGAGTAGTACTCACGATTGAATGTCTATTGTCACGAATGTATTGTGTGAATGCATGTTTCTTGCGGTAGACATGGTGTGGAGGCGCTTATGCACAAACGTACTGTGGCGATTATCAGCAGTGCAGTCCGCGCGCAGCCGCTTGCAGGAGATGTCAGTCACAACCCTAGAACCTTTCCAAACCGTACTTTCGGCAACCGACGGGTGCTCAAGCCTGAATCATCATTCTATCCCGGTAACCATTTCTACAAGTGTGTAACAAATCTATCTAGTAAATGCGTAGTAACCAATAAATGAGAATAATTAGATGTGCGTTCTTGATGTCCGATGATACAGTTTGTGCATGGAGCTAGCGATGGAAAAATTCGTACTTTTGAGGGGATAAACTCAGTTTTGGACTGCCGTGGACTTGTCCTCGAAGAACTCCTGCAGCGTCTGACCGAGAATCTTGAGGCCGCCCTCCATAGCCTCCTCCGTTCCGGCGAAGGTCAAGCGGAAGTAGTTCATGCGCTATCAAACGCGTCAACACGCAAACCTTCACGAATGCAGCATAGCAGACACTCACGTCCTCGATCGAGTTCTCGGGGTCTTCGTACTTGGGATCCGTCGGCAGCGCGAACACCCACGCGGGCATGACGACGAGCCCATTGTCCAGGCAGAGCTCGAACAGCTGCTCCATGAGCTGCCTGCAGTTCGTGCGCGCACCCTTCACCGCGCCGGGCTCCTTCCGGAAGCGCGGGTGGCGCTCGACGTGGATCTTCGTCCACACGAACATGCCCGCCTCGGGCTCGCTCGCGTCGACCAGGTTGAGCGGGGCGATCTCGCGCGCGAAGATGGCGAGGAACAGGTCGCGCCGGCGCCGGTACTCGTCGCGGAGGCTGCTCACCCACGCGTCGAAGCCCGCGAGCGTCCAGCCCGCAGGCCCGAGCAGCTCCGTGAGGAAGAGCTGCCCGAACGCGTGCGGGTGCTGCGTGGATGAGTCCGTGAGCGCGACGAGGTGCGCGTGGAAAAACGGCGAAGAGGTGATAAACCCGAGGCGCATGCCCGGCGCAAACACCTTGCTGAACGAGTCGACGCGCAGTACGCGCCCGTCGACGTCAAGGGAGACGAAAGACGGTGCAAGCCCGCGTGGCGACAGCTCCGATGTGGAGTCCGGTCCGGCCGGGGTCGCGTGTGCGCCCGGGGAGGCGGTCTTGGATGTGTACTGGAGATAGTAGTACGGGTCTAGTGCGGCGCAGAATGGAGATGAGCGTTCCTGGATATCGGGCGAATCGCGATACACGTACCGTCTTCGATGATGAGAAGGTCGAAGCGGCGGGCAAGCTCGTAGATCTTCTTCCGGCGCTCCACGGTCAATGTCGAGCCCGTCGGGTTTTGGCCGCATCTAACACTCACATTAATACACCGTCTGCGGTTATGAGCAACGAGAAGGCACGTACGGAACTGTGTAGAGCACGTGCGGGCGCGGACCGCGCTCCTCTGGCCAATTCTCCAAGGTATTCTCGAGCTCTTCCGGGATCAGACCTCCTTCGTCGATCTTGACAGATACCCACTTAATGCCATGGGGAACCGCGGCGTTCGCGAGAGAGCTAAATGTAAATTCGTCGGCGAGGAAGTGATCCCCCGGCGAGCCCAGCAGCCGGAAGCACTTCGTGACGCCGTCTCCATTTCCTAATGTTAGAGTAGCGATGTGATCAGGCGGGTTGTGGTAGAAGCGTGTGAGCTCGGTGACCGCAGCTTGGGTCTCGGTGAGGCCTGCGCCCGTCGTGTACTGGAATGCAGTGCGGACTGGCAGGACTGGCGCCGCGTCGCGCGAGGAGGTGAGCGAGTGAGTGGGCGCGCTGGGGCCGCCTGTGCGCCAGGTGGCCACAGGGTCTTTCTCGTTGACGGAGGCGACGTTGAACGTAAGGCTCTGGATGGGATACAGCGATGAATGAGGGTCACCTGTTGCACGCGTTAGTACGGCCCACGCATTGGACAGTCCATAGGACGTACCGTTCGCCAGGGAGATCATGTTTGGCTTTCTACGAGCAAGCCTCCAGATCTGCTTCATAGCATTGGGCTTGCGCAGACGCGCCTCTGCGGAGAGGTGGTGAGAGAGATCGACCGGTGTGCTGGTCATGGTGGAGGGGAAGGCGACGATGACAACGAACTCGAGTTGGCGGGGGAACGGAAGCAGGGTAGCTTCGCTGCGGTCTGACAAGAGTGAGGAAGCCACTGAAAAAAGGTGGTGTTATATAGCATACCGTCGGATCAGCGATGAGGCCAAGTTTCTATCAGGGCACTGGAAAATGTGACTCGCGTCTAAGATCCGTCCGGGGGACGGCCGGCCACTTACCTGTGGTGCAGACAGGATACACGAATGGGCGGCGTCATTTACGTGCGAGACTTGGCTACACCTATCAGAAAGTCTGTTTGTCTCCTTGCGGTACCCAAGGGGACGCCAAATGAACTGGGCTTCGGAGACGTAACGCAGTCATGGAGAGAAGTCTGGAAAGTACCGTACCAGTGGATGTACCCGGTCGAGTCATTCCAGGAACACTGCCCAGGAAGAACATGCCGCCGGCCGACGTGCGGGCTTGACCACCGACGCCGGTCCTTACGTATGGGGAAGCTATGGCGTGGTTCTCGTCGAGGTGCGCTCAAGCATGTAGCATCTGGACGGGGGCGGTACCATCGTGATGGACGTGGCAGAGGTGGGAGGAGTCTCGAAACGTAGCCACACGCCGCTTGGAAAGACTTGTAGCATTGGATGCACACGCGCAATGGATTGCGACACGGACGCAATCGAGCGTTGCATCATGGTGCAGTGGGAAGAGGACAGCAGGCATTCGATGCTCGCCGCGGAGTGCAAGCAGATTGGTCGCATGCGCACAGCCACCAGGCGTTTGCTTTGAACGCCACCGCATTTGGCAAATTTCCCAGCGTTTCCCCTCTCGTCTGCGAGACCCTGGCCCCCCTCTCAGTCGGTGCAGTTACACTGCTTGGATAGCTCATCTATCGCCTCGCTGAAACATCACCTCTTGAACCCTCAGGACCCTCAGTACAACTCGCTTCCACGCATGGTTCCCCCACGAAAGTCGCTGTTAGGGCTGCTCCAAGAAGCTGCCACTGCCAGTGGGCCAACGCCCGGCCTGAACCATTTTCCGGGTCCGGGTGGGCCATCGCACGCTGTCGTCACCGCACAGCGTCCTGCCCGCGGTGATCTCTTGCGTTGTAGTCAAAAGAGGAACAAGAACGCTATGCACGGGGGTGACTCTGTGAGTCTGCGACAGTTGACGCTACCCGCGCCTGCCTCTAGCATTTCATTCCGCCGAGTGTCTCGCCGTACCGGAAACTAGCCGTGGACGCTCAAAGAACCACACCGGATGCTGAGCCATCGATACAAGGGGCGCTCCCTCCGAGTCCTGGCGCTGGAACAGTAGCTAAGGGAGCGTTGAGCGGGAGCACTGGAGTCTCGTTCGATAGGGTACCCAAGGTGTACATGTACGTTCAGTCTTCACATGGCTTAGATGCGGGCTTACGGGCATGGGTGAATCACTCTCAGTCATCTCCATACGGGCCTCCGTATGTCCATCTGGCCCACTATCTACCCGACAAATATTCACAACTTCCGATTTCGAAGTGTCGGGATGCCTAGCGCTATACCGTCTATACCCGGGCATGCAATTGCTACCAGTCGATACATATTGCGCCGCCTCCTTGCTGTCCTTCATGTCTACCCCGGGTTCTTCCGGGCCGCTGCAGTCTTCCTACTCCGGGATAATGGGGGCACACATGAATTGTAGTTCATCGCAACGCTCATTTAGTCTCTTCTTACCGACTTTACTTGCTTGCCATGCGCTCAGCGAGTCACACCGAATGCCTATCTCTGCTCCATCCAGGCTAGCACCGAACCGCTCCGTTTTGATTTTAGGGCTAAACACATAACAACCGCCTTTATTCTCCCCACTGTTCAGCGTCACGCCCGTTTGACTTCACGTCTGACATAGCGTCTGTTCGATCATTCAAGAGGCATCCTGGGGGCGCTACTGTTGACTATCATTATCGTCCCTATTCACAGAACCCCACCATGATGCAGCCCTACGCGCCTTACGTCGGTGCTGAAACAATTTGACTGCGATAAAGGCCCATGGAGTATGCCCCTCGCAGAGGGCACCACCCGGCGCAGGATCCGCATGTCCTGTCTCGGCCTCCAATACTCAATCCTCGGGAAGCCGTCTCCAGGATAGGCTCCGCTCTTCGTGATACGAAGGGGGTACATTGAATATGCGGGTCGGCCACTACTCTCAGTTTAGTGAGTTTCAGAGGCATGACGTCGTGAATTTGACATCCTCGCTCAACATCAAAGTCAGGGTCCATCTCAGCCAGGATGACATCTCACTGGGTGCGTCTCGAGCTTGGTTGTTCGCGCTTCCCCCTATCTTATCTAATTGGTAAATGTAGCAGCCTCAAGGGATGCACCCTTTCTATCGGTTGACCTCGAACACAAGTACCTCGACACCGGATCCTGGGATCTGATAGTATTGAGCGCTGAGTGGCCCCCAGTGAACCATCGGCATGACATGAGTAACGTAGGCACTTCCTCTCGAACAACTGATCCTTCGATTTCACTAACAAGCCTATTCGTGAGGCTCTGAGACTAGGAGGAGTTCCGTAGGGCCCAGGGTATGCTGACGGGCCCACGGCTGTCGACGTTGGCGGACGATCCCGATATGTCAGTATGTCAATAACAAGAGTGAGCAACAACGAACCATCGCAGCAAACCTCACCAGCGACAGCCCCTATCACGGCGAACCTTACTAACGTGAGTGCTTACCCAGAGTAGTGCCATTCCTGAACTCCTGTCTGTGTTTCTTCACGAACGTAACCCCAGGAACCGAGTACTTACTTTGACATGACCACCGAAACAACTTGAACATCGCGATTGCCATGCATAGTCACGATCCAACTTGAGCGAACGCGCATAGTAAGTCATCGTATGCTCTGAGTCTATATATACGCGTAGCTCCCCACATTTATCCAGTATTTGTCCTGTTCGATGACAGATGCGCACAGTCACATTTATCACGCCAAGTGGGATAAGGCCGCCGCGCCCGCCTGATAAACCGCCCGCCTCAAGTGTATACGCGCATCCCGTCGACAACCATCTCACCCAAAATACAGCAGTCGGCGGACCCGGCGCGTATCCGACAGCGTGGGCGGCCAGCAGCTCTTTGCAGACGCATCAATTCGTTCTAGCCTATGTTACTGTTTCAGTGACGACAGTAGCTGCTGGTTCTTCGTCGTCGGTTGGATGTACGACCAGGCACATAGTTACAGCCCCGCAATCTGTGCCCTGCGGGGCCTGGCATGCGCTGAGACCGCCGTTCGGAGCTCGGAGTCGTATGTCGCAATGTCGCAGTTTGCGTTCTACACCATAGGGGTCGGTAATTTGACGTGTTTCACTTCAGGTACCGGTGTCACTGGCCGACGACGACGGTCCGCAGGTCATGACGAAGACGGCTCCCAGAGGACCTGACATGCATGGCCACACAGCATTGTCGAACGAGGGCTGCAGTCCTATGAATGACTTCGACCTGCGTTGGCGTGCGAGTGGGCACATCATTGTGGTAGTAGTTATTTTTGCAGCCAAGCTAAAGTGCGAGCCGGTGCAACATCTCAGACCTTTTACGGGCCCAGAGGCGCGGATGACGACGGTAGTATGGCGGGAACAGGGGTTACAACCTTACAAGCGGGTCGCATCAGTTGATCTAGACGTAGATCGATCTCTCCGAATCTGCCTCGACGCCCGAGGTGTGCTTCTTCCGGCTTTTACGGCAGGCCGATTGCGCCCCAGGTCTCCAAGTCCGGATCATATTATACTAAAGGTCGCTGATCATGGCGACACAGACCGTGAACGCGTTCCCTGAAGATCTCTATGTCGGGCACAGACTGTGGCATACCTGCGGATGTCGTAAAAATGTGAGTGTTCGAAGGCAGCTTCGGCATTCCGGCGATATGCACTAAGCCAATCGTGCGCCGTTCAGTGCAGGTCCAGTTGTAGGTGCTTCACGCCTGGGGAGACGAGGTGTGCGCTGAATGAGGTTTCTGTGCTGTTCAGCTTCTGGGCTCTCAGTTGAACTGGGGCCTGTTCGGCGTCCTCACCGTCCAATTATGTGAGTCCAAGTCTTTTTGCATTCGCCTATGGATCTCATCCGACCTCTGTCGCAAGACTTGTACACCCAGGGCGGCTACAAGGACCACCTATTCATCAAATGCATCGTCTACTGGATGTACATCTTCGAAGCTGTTCAGACGATCCTCCTCACGCACGACACGTTCCATCAGCTGGCTTACAGCTTCGGCAACTTCGATGGCTTGGTTGCGGCGTACCTAACAGGCTTTGAGTTGGTCATACAGTCTGCCCTTAGTACGTACCTCTGTTCTGTCCGCCGTTGGCTCGTGTCTCACTTGTCTCCGCGACTTAGTCGCAACCGTAACACAATGCTTCTACGCATGGCGCATATACGTCCTTAGTAGATCCAAGATTGCGACCGCGCTCATCGTCATTGTGAGGGGTTGCCTCCGCGTCGGCTTTCCATTTTCCGTGTCCTCATATACATACACAGGTATCGCTCGTCCAATGCGGTGCAGGCTTCTCGGAAGGCATCGCATGCTTCGTATACAACAGCACGTCGGCGACCATCCCAATTGAAGCAAGATCCGTTGCTGTGCGTCGACTGTCGCCACCTCGCATCGGACGATCTGACCCGTCCATAGGTTTGGGTTGGAGGCAGCGCAGTTTGCGATGTCATGATCACCGTCTGTATGGTCTACCTCGTGAGTTGTAGTTATGTACTGGGCGATCTGGGCTCGTTCCCTAACTGCGTGCCTGTGGTTCAGCTATGGACAAAACGAAGCGGCATACAGAAGACAGATAACATGGTCAACAAGCTCATTCAACTCACCGTCGAGACTGGACTGCTAACAGGTTTGACTTCCGCTATCGCCCACGGCAGGGTACGCTCACCACCTGATCCCCTACACAGCCGCGCTTGCCATCATCCAAGTCTCGCTCTACATCTCCTCCCGGAAAACGGAGTACTTCATCACGCCCGCGGGCGCGCTCTCGAAGGCGTACAGCAACTCGCTGCTCGTGCTGCTCAACAACCGGCGCGGGATGCGCGACGCGCACACCGGCGTCAGCAACAGCATGAGCATGCCGCAGCTCCAGACGACGCGCGCGATCCAGATCAACGTCAACCAGGAGACGTTCGCGGATGGCAACATGGCTGTCGTCGACCTCTCGACGGACGACAAAGTGCGCCATCCCTCTGCGAGTGCGCTGACTACCCAGTCGTCTGACAGTCCGCAGTATGAGGAGTACCCCAAGGTCGCTGAGCGGCCGTAGGCCCCGTCCTGGTGTGCGGGCCGATGGGTATCGGTATGAACGGAGCCGGAGGAATGTTTTGGACACCGCTCGGAGGCCTTAGACGCGGCTGCCGTGCAGCCGAGGCATGCATACGTTATGAGTACGACCTCCCAGTGTTACCGCTCATTTGATTGGCACCTGCGACCTTCTACGTCGCGTATTCGCCGAGGAGACAGGCTGCGGGCGCCGGTGTAGTTTATAGCAATATAATTGTTGACATGCGAGCGATGCACATTGCACTAAACAGAACAGAAGGTCATGACTGATGACCTCGTATGAATCCATCTGAGAGCTACTAGTACATGGGTTGCAACCTAATGCTATAACGACGAGTAGCAGGAGAGCAAGAGGAAGCGAGTGTGCGGGTGTGAGTATACGCGTCGAAACAACATGCGACAGTAGATGAATTGCAACTTAATGCTATAACGAGTAGTAGCGAGAGAGCAAGAGGAAGCGAATGTGTGGGTGTGTGCGTCGAAACAACATGCGACAGAGCATAGCGATGTGAGAGCGGGTCGACGAGATGGGACGTATCAGGAGGGAGCGTGCGGGCGCGGCTCTAAGAACGCACGGCGCCGGGTTCGTGACGATATGTACAGGCGAACATATTAATAATGATAGCGAGAAAACGCCAAAATCAAGCTGTCCGACGCGAACGAAGGCAGTCTGGTGTCCGACAGCAGGGAAGGGGGTGTGTGAATCATGGGCGGCGGCGGAATGTGTTCCGCAGGTTGGCCATGCTGCGTTTTGCGCGGCGGCCGAGGCGGGAGAGCGGGCTCTTCTGCTGGGGCGGGCCGTAGACGTACTTTGTGATGCTGTACATGCGTTCGCGGAGGCTGCTCAGAAGCATGTAGCATACTGGGTGTCGATAGGTTAGTACAGTGATAAAGGTTGTGCAGGATGTGACGCACCGAGCATCTCCAATATCTCGTCCTCCCGCACATTCCTCAGGTCTAGATAATCTCGGCCTTCGGTCGCAGAGGTCGTAGGGGCGAGCTTTTGCTCGTCTGATAGGTAAACGTGGTTTTGGTAGAGCCCCCCGATCGTCTCCTCGTCATCATCGAGAAGCTATCAGAGCGTGAGGATCACGGTGCACACCACATCGAAAGGGCTCTACGCACCGTCAGGTTATCTTGGGTCATGCGCCATGTGTATTCATGACGAGTAGGTAACAAGGTTTCTTCGGGACTGACGATACGGTACCATGGTCAGGTAAGACAGAGACAAAGACCTCGAGCGGTTCGCAGTAGGAAATACTCACAGTATCTTTACGAACGCAGAGTCAAATAGCTCAATCGTCCCCTTTATCTCAGTATCCCCAATCCGGATGTGGGAGGCGGTCGTCCCCTTCCAGGTGATCTCAGCGACAACGCGGCCCTGGGCATCCTCGACGAAAGTCATATCGTTGCGGTCCTGTTCGGTGCTGCTGCTTGAGCTCGCGGTGCTCGAACTAGATGAAGAGCCCAGTCTTTGTCGTGCGGGGCGGCAGGTGTAAGTCCGGAATGCGAGTTGGCCGGTAGTGGGATCGAGGATTGTGGTCTGGTACACGTCCGAAGACGCGAACTGGAAGAGCATGGTAGGCGGGGGCACCGTGCAAGGTATAGCGAACAGTGACAGACAGAGTCGCTCGAGGGACAGGACGAATGCCGGGGCCCTATTATACGGATAATAGAGGGACGCATGCGACGTCCGCCCGAGACTTTCCTATGGAAGGGTAAGCGAGGTCAATCATACGGGCTTGCCTTATTGATGCACAAACGGAGCACTTACAATGGAAAAAGCCAGCCAATCCGATGATTCGGCGGTTCTATGGGAAGCTCACCCGGTCTAGATAATGATCACGCAACCAAGGCATTTCTGTGCCCATTTTCGCACTGACGGTCTGCGGGAAAGCCTGCGGAATGGCATGGTAGACAATGGGCATGTTCGCGTGGTAGCAGAGCTGAAAGCGACGAACTAAAGGCAGGTATATATGTTGCAGAGCAAGACAATAAGCAAGGGGAGCGGGAGGGATCGGCTGGAGAAGCGCCCGTAGCTACCTTGGTACTTGCTACTTTGGGCGTGTCCTTTATCTACTTGTTCTCATGCTGTTCTCGTGACAGAACCCCGGCCTCCTGGATCCCGTTCGACCTCGAGATGCAGGTGATTGTCTTCGCAAAAGGCTGGAAGGCCCCCGTTCGGCGGGGGCAGAGTTACGTCTCTCGCTAGATGCGATATACTCAACGCTTGCATCCGTGCACCTGCAGTGACCATCCTGTTCCCAGTGCCTTCATACGCTTCGCCCACCGCCGCAAATCGAAAGTTTTCACCTCCTGAGTCCTCCGGATATAACGACGCGTGTCCAAACACTGTCTACAAACCTTCCCTTCTCAATTGACATCCGTCGACCTGGGTAGCCGGTTCCCCATGTTAACCTGGCACGAAGCAGGCATCGGGACTGTTGTTCGGCTGGCCAGCTGAACCGGTCACCGGTCGACAGACAGCGGAGGCGGCGAGCTTGGGGCGACCCTTGGGGACCAGTCATGTTTCGAGGTCGCCTCGGCGTCCTGAAATGGTTAGGCTTCGCCCCCCTATATGAGCCCCCACACCAAACGCGGGGCCCCGCATCACGAAGCGCTCGAGCCTGGTCCCACTGCTCTGTACGACGAGACACTCGAAAGCTTTGGAGGTCAGCAACATGGGGATCAAAGGTGCGAGGCCAAGTTGTGCTGGTCTGTGCTTGCAACTCATGCGTTTCAGAGGCAATGAGTTCCTTCCGCCCGACTCCGGAGAGCGTCCCACCGAAGGACGTGAGTTACAGGCCTCGGCTTCCCTCAGGCATTCCCGTGCACAAGCAGCCATTGGTGCGTGCCCTCATCAGACCGACTAGTAGCCGCATTGACGGACGGCCATGGCACACGGCAGAACCCGCTCATCTTCCTGTTGAAGGCCGCACAGATATACCCGCGTAAACTCGCCATTGCGCACCCCGACGTCCCACACCCTGTGTTCTATTCCTATGAAGTCTGGTCCGTCTCAGCGTGAGAGTCGAGGTCACGGTCCCATACTCAATGTGCTGCATAGGGCACAACGCGTACAGAACCTGGCTTACGCCCTGATCCAAGCGGGCATACAACCAGGAGATCGCGTCGCGGTCATCGCACCAAACTCGTAAGCTAACCCTTCGCGAGGTAGTGTATGGACTGCTAACATACCCATACACAGGCCCCTCATAGCTGGTATGCATCACCTGAGAAGCCCCAATGCTGAATGCTGACCTCCGCTACAAACAGATGCGCACCAAGGCGTCCTCGCCGCGCGGGCGGTCATCTGCCCCATCAACACGCGCCTGACACAACCGGAGGTCGCGTATATCCTCGAGCACAGCGGTGCGAAGATCGTTCTAGTCGACCACGAGCTCGTCCACCTCGTCCAGGGCGCGAGGGCGCAGGTCGTCGTGGCCAAGGATACTGGGAAGCCGGGCGACCCATACGAAGACTTTCTCAGCGCGGGCAGGCGGTTCAGTCAAGAGAGGGGATGGCCCGGCCTGGAGTGGGAGGCGGATGAGGATGCGCAGGCGGCGTTGTGCTATACGTCTGGGACGACGGGTCGGGTGAGTGTATCATGACGGACGGATGCTTGTCGCAATGTGACTGAGACACGGTCCGGTGATGCAGCCTAAGGGTGTCGTTATGGTCCTACGAAGTAGAAGCCTTTTTCAAGCGACGAAACTGCGGTACTCACATTCGGAGTATAGGCATGTATCTGGCAGCCATTGCCAATGCATATGAGACAGGGTGAGTGTCACATTGAGAGGTGTTTCTGATTCTAGACCTAAACTGATTTCCTCGTCAGAATGACCCGCGGCTCCACATATCTATGGTACGCCGGAAGCCGTCCGTGCAAGCCTGTATGCTGACTGCGTCACACAGGATATTGCCCATGTTCCACGCTTGCGGCTGGACGTATCCATGGGCGACAACGTTCGCCTCAGCGCTTCAGGTAACTCTCACCTCACCCACGTAATGCGAGCGTACCGCAGCTGAAAGCAATCGCTTCTAGATCACCCTCCGCACCATCTCATACCCGCTCATCTGGAACCACCTGCTCCATTCCGGCGTGACGCACTATTGCGGCGCGCCCACTGTGCAGATCGGCCTGGTGAACGCCCCCGAGGCGAGGAAGCTCGATAGAGCTGTAGTTGCGATCATCGCAGGGTCCGCGCCCACCGCTCATCAGCTCGGCGAGCTGGAGAAGCGGAACTTCCGGCCAGTACATGTTTACGGCTTAACGTGAGTCCCAGACCAATGGTGCTACGAAGAAAGATGGTGACATGCGTGGTGCGGATGATGCAGTGAGGTAAAAGCTAGGTGCCTATGGGTTGTGCCGTGCTGACGCGCGAACGTGGCTGCCGTAGACGTACGGGCCTTTCACCCGCTGTTACGACCAACCGTCGTGGGCCCGCCTCTCTCGTGACGACCGCGCGCGACAGATGGCGCGCCAGGGGCTCGCCTTCGCGACCTCGGACGAAGCGCGCGTGGTCTACCCGCTGCAAGAAGGCGAGGACCCCTATGCAGACACGGAGCTGGTCGACGTGCCTAAGGACGGGAAGACTGTGGGCGAGGTGGTCGTGCGCGGCAACATCGTCATGAAGGAGGTGAGGGACCCGAGTCGTCGGCTTGCGGGCGTGGCGGGTTGCTGAGGCGAGGCGTGCGCGCGTGACAGTACTTCAGGGACCCGGACGCGACGAAGAAGGCGTTTAGAGGCGGGTACTTCGGCTCGGGAGACCTGGCGGTGTGGTATCCAGACGGGTACATCTCCATCCAGGACCGGAGCAAGGACATTATCATATCCGGCGGAGAGGTGCGTCTGACGGGTGTCCCAGCAGTATATGAATTTTATGCCGCTCCGCGTAGAATGCGTCCAGTTTGGCAATAGAGCAGGGTGAGGTTTTCCATGTGGGTGTCTCGTGATAATTTCTGACAGTTGTACACCCAGAATTGGCTAGTCATCCGGACGTTCTGGAGGTAGCAGTTGTAGCACGACCCCATCCGCGGTGGGGAGAGCGCCCCATGGTATTCGTAATCCTGCACCCTCAACGCGCGTCGAAGTGGCAGGGGAAGCACGACGCGTTTGAAGCGGCCCTGAAGAAACATGCGCGCACGCGACTACCGGGCTTTGCGTGTCCGGAGTGGGTCGCCGTTGTGGAGGATCTACCTGTGAGTCTACTCTTTGTGGCTTTACCTCGGACGATTTGACTCGGGGCGGGTGACATAAGAAAACGTCGACTGGCAAGATCCAGAAGGTGGTTCTGCGGAAGACGGCAGCCAAGCTGTGAGGGCGGACGGCGGATACACGGTCATGGGTATCTTAGAGGCTGTGATTTCCTGTACTAGAATGCCCAATGAGAAAGACTAGGGTTGAATCAAGGGCAGATTGTATGTAGTATGTTGCTTCTTCCATCAATTCCGAGTCAGTGTGGTACGGGTAGTTCGCGCCGAGTAACGTCCACGTGATATCTACGTGACCGTCGGCTGTGCGTGACGAGAAGCGCCGAAATGTGGCTCTGTGTTTATATGGCTTTGGTTCCCATTTCTTGTTCCAAACCACCCGGCGTCAGCGACCACGACGACCACGACATTCAGGACGACGATCAACCTCTGAACCTGGCTGCTCTTCGCTGTACACGTCACGCTCTCTGTGCTCGACTGTCTCGCACTCGACGCGGATTCGACTCAGAAGTCCATCGCATTGTGACCAGCGGGTATGGCCCAACGGCAGCGCGCCCACCATAGAGTTCCATCCGTCTCAGACGCCGCCCACCTCCTTCGCAAGAACCTGAAGTCGCGACGCGCTATCAGCTCGCGTCGACGCGTTACCTACAGCAATCCATACATCTCCCCCAGCTCCAGTTCCCACGGCCGGGATCCATCCAGCTCGCCCCCCGAGTCGCCGCGGCAGGTGTTGGTCCCGTTACATTTCAACTTGCGCAGATTGCCTTCGCGCTCATTCGGCGAGAAGGACAGCATGCGCCATGAAATTGACGCTTATCATCGTACTCTCGCCGGCACAAAGCGAAAACGCGTCGTGAGCGGTGCAGAGAACACCGCCAGCGGTCGTGGCTCGCGCGTCAACAGGAACAAGCGGCGGAAAGCGACTCATGGTTCCAGTGACGATGAGGTCACCAGCAGTATGGAAGTAGATGATCAGTCGCATTGGGAAGCTTCGGACAACTCCGAGGGCGAAGAGGACGTCGATTCCTGTGAGGAAACGTGTTTTTCGTGCGTTGATGGCCCCTAACCCCTTTATAGCTGACAACTACCTCATCAACGAGGCCCATCCAAGACAGCTCCTCCGTCTGCGCAAAGACGAGCTTGTTCGTCTTTACATTGCTGCTGGTCTTGCGGATGATGCCGAGCTCTTCACCAAGCCTGAGATTGTAGACTCCATCATCGCCGCTCGCGACGACGTTGCTGAGCTCCCGCCTTCCTCCCCTCCTACTGCCTACGATAGCGGGTCTAGTGACTATTCTTCCGATGGTGGAAACGTGGCCGGTGGAGAAGAAACAGACTATACACGGCGTTCCCGAAATGGCCTCAGGCGACGGGCGACTATGGCGGACACGGATATGAACCACACTTCGCGACCTCGTCCTGCAGATAGATGTATATCGCTAGGTCAAATCGACCCCGATGCCTATGCCACGAAGCGTGCTAGATACCAAGGCATCGTTGGCCCGGCTCGTGCAGGAGGCCCTTTGACTCGACGGTAAGTGGAGGTTCCCCCGCTTCGAGAACCGTCGTCTGAGCGGTGATTAACAGGCGAGGAACCAGCAATGCTAGCTCCAGCCGATCATCTCCTACGACTTCGGCGGTGGCATCTCTTCCATCGCCGCCTGCGACTAGGATGCGTACGCGCAAGTCATCAAACGAGCAACCGCTTTCGCCTTCCTCAAGTAGTGGGAAGAACAAAGGCAAGAGCAAGCAAGTCGAGTTTAGCGAGGAGGTGCAAGTGAACGAGGCGGCCAGCCCGAATCCGTTTGATGACGAGAGCGACCTTACCGACTTGACGGAAGTCGAGGAGTCTATCGCTGCTATAACGCCGAGCCCCCGGCGCTTACGTAGCAAGGGCGAGAGGTCGAAGGTAGCGGACCCGAAGGGCAAGGCGCGGGCGGACGAGGACATCGATGTTGGGAAAAGGGTGACGCCCATGCGCAAGGCGAAGAAAAACGCTGTCTCGTTGGCCGAGGACAACGATGAAGAAGAGGAGGACCAGCTAGAGAGTGATGTAGAGCAGGAGGACCAGCTTGCATCACCACTCGCCACCCCCAAAGCTGCCCGGCGGACAACTGTCAAGCGACGGCTGCGACCGCGGCGGATACAGACGCACACGCCCCCCAGTGATGGCGATGACGAACAGAGTGCGGACGAGGACGCCGACGAGAGCATCGATGGCGACGAGGAGGAGTCTAGTGAGGATGACGGGACCACCATCGCGAGCGACGAATCCTTCGAAGAGGAGGAGGCCCCCGCAGAGGCCCGTGTCTTGCGTAACGGGAAGGTGGTTGGCGATGGCGAAGCAGATGAGGAGTCTATCGGGACCGAGGACGAGGAGGACGAGGAGGATGAAGAGACTCAACTCTCGGCGGTGGAGGAAGTTGAGGTCGATGTTGAGGCTGCGATCTTTGGTGAAGGAAGTGAAAGTGAGGAAGAGGAAGATGAGGAACCCATGGCAGACGATGGTGCGCAATCACTGATTCCCTGTCGATCTGCAGCTCACCCCTTTTTATCAGTCGACCTCACCATCGCCACCGTGAGGTCCCTCATTCGTCTACGACGAGATGACCTCGTACGTCTCTGTGAGACGCGTGAGATCGATGCGACAGGCACCAAGCCGCAGCTTGCCGATGCGCTGCTGCAATGGCGCGACCAGCACTGCAGCTCGCCGTCGTCGACGGGCACCGTCCGTCCTCCGTCCACCATGCGCCCGCGCGCAAATGGCAAGCGGAAGAGCAAGAGCGCCAGCAAGTCTCCGCCAGTACTCGAACGCTCCAACCGAGTCCACCTCGACGAGCCTCGGACCCCACCAGTATCGGGGCGCAGCAAGCCTTCCGAGCCAGAGCTGGAGCTCGACCTCGAGAGCTTGGGGTTGGAGGACAGAGAGATCCCTTCGGACAAGCTGACGAAGCTGGAGAAGATCGGCAGCGGTGGCTTCAAAGATGTATACATCGGCAAGTTCAAGGGGCGCAGGGTCGCCATCGCCGAGTTCCGCGGGCAGCTCAGCGAGAGTAAGCGGTCGTTGTATGTTCGCAGTGCACACTATTGAATGTCGTTCAGTGGACATCAAGGAGCTGAAGTTGTTGGGCGACTTCAACCACCCGAACATTGTTAAATTCGTACGTATCTTGTCTTCTCGACCTCTTTTTTCCTGCGTCTCACTCGTCATCCAGCTGGGTGTCAGCATTCCCGAGAACACCAAGGAGACACCCGTCATGATTGTCAGCGAGCTCTGCTCCAACGGAGATTTGTTTGACTATGTTCGTAACGTAAACCCTCCTTCATTGTACCGAGTCGTACGTATCTCCTTGATTCCTGGTGTTCACGGATGCTTACGCATTTCATCAGCTATCCATCATGCTTGATATCGCGCACGGCCTGGCATATCTGCACGCTCGGAAGCCGTCCATAATCCACAGAGACTGCAAGTCCTCAAACATCCTCATTACCTCTAGAGGCGTTGCGAAGATCACAGACTTTGGGCTTGCCAAAGTCAAGCAATCCACCCGATCGATGGTTCGAAGTCTCGTCGGGACCGTGAACTGGCAGGCCCCCGAGCTTTGGCACCCACACCCGAAGTACAACCACAAGGTCGATGTCTTCTCGTGCGCGATGGTGTTCTGGGAGATGCTCCAGTGGCATCTGCCGAACAAGAAGTTCCCCTGGGAGGGTATGAACGAACATGCCATCTACGACATCGTTGGTCACAAGCGTCAGAGGTAGGATATCATAGTCGTTTGTGACGAGTGCGGGCTTATAACTGCTTATCTCTTGCAGACCTTCCACCTCCGGGCTGCGGAAGCAATGGTGCCCCGAGATCGTTGATCTCATGGAGCGGATGTGGGCCCACGAACCGAATGACCGCCCGACGATGCCGCAGGTCGTCAAGGACCTCGAGGAGATCGTGCGCAAGTACCGCTAGACTCCTTCCGTGCGCTTTCTTGCTGCTACCCTCTCTCGACCTGGCCTCCGTGCGCCGCCATCTCACTCGATCTGTATGGACTCTTGGATCTCGCTGTGGTATGCTATTGGGATATGTCCACTTGGGCGGCTCTTCATGCTTTCGCGCGGGGGACGTGGGTGCTTGGGTTCTGCGCTGTATTTAAAGTCATGCTCACACTACTCATACGTTATGTCACACGTACTGTTCTCTCTCTCCTCCTCTCCTCACCTCCGCATTGAACTTCATTGCCTTGTCACGCATCATAACATTGTACCGTAGCTCTAGCATACACCCACACTTCAATGCAATCAAACACCTGTATATTTCACGATCACCGTTGTGTCCGCTCTAATGCACCCCAGACCATTGACTGATCACTCATACTTAGTCTTCATCTTTCGAGGACGGGCGCCCTTGCATCCATCCGCAAACGCTTTGCCCTCTTTCACACCGTTCTCGCTGACGGCTCTTCTGCTTCATCAGTGTCCTCGAGAGGAACAGGAGCACATAATTGTGCAAGCGCTCGGCAACACTTTCGACCTGCGAGAGCATCGCTCTGCGAGCAAGGGATCAAAGTTATTATGAGTAGCAGATGTATGTACACCAAATAGCACTACTACCTGCTATTGCACCCTGAAGTCTCTTCCGACGTTCATGTATCTTTTTTCTCCCACCCGCCTCGCCTGGAGGAGAATCATTGAGATAAGTGTGCATCTTCAATACCTCGACAGTCGCGAGCATGGCAGTGAGACGTAAGTGAAGAGAAGGCTGCCCGAACGGGGCTTGAACGCAATGGATCATGACACGTGATGATTTATCCCTACGGAATCCGTAGGGATAAGTACCTCTTCATTGCGATATATGCTAAGTGCATTTTACGCCGGCGGGTGGCGCCCTCGCGGGGGCATATGCTGTCCAACGTGACGCGCGAACACATTGCGCGCGAGTGTACTACACACGATGCACACAGCGGATGCAGATATACAGGACTGCGCGAGAGGCATAGTGGAGGGAAAGGGAGGGAAAGAAGGAGCTTCGATGCGGTGGCGGGCCGTATATATGCGGGGAGGGTTAGAGTGACGTCATGGTCGGTGCCACAAGCGGAAAAGCAACGGCGGGACGGCCGACGGCAAGACGGCGTGGAAAAGATGACGGAATGCAACGGCGGGGTGATACGGCGTGGAAAGGCGTCACGCGGGACACTCGACCTCTTTCTACAACTTGGCTGTCAGTGGCGGCGCAACCCTTGCTGTGGGCCGTCAGCGTGACAATGAGTCGCACTTCGAGTGGGCAACGGACTCTGTAAACGATCAGTGGAAAGCAGGCTATACTCGTGCAGATGGATGAACAGTGAAGTGCGAGTGTGGCAGAGTAAGACATCCTCGATGATGAGTGTCGCGCTGACTCAGACACTCGAGCACGGAAGTCATGATGCAGGAAATGGACTCTGGAGATGCTATGCAGGATGCAGGACTATGACAATGATACACTAATTCAACGCGCTCACAGACGGACGCTCCTCGCCTTCAACCGGGACCCGGCACACAACACCGTGCCACCCACTTTCACGCGATGCGTATGTGAGGATCGAACCCGCTCACTTCGCGCCGTACGCCTTGGAAGCGATTCGGCCGCCCTTGACAATCGTGTCCTCCGCCTTCTGCGGACGGCCCGCAAAGTAGTTCTCGAGGATCGCCCGCGTGCCCGCGGCGTAGCGCCGCTGCGCGTCGAGCGTCGTGCCCGAGTAGTGCGGCGTCATCCCGTTGCCCGCGCCGAGCGGGTTCTTCATCTGCCGCCAGGGGTGGTCGCGCGGCGCCGGCTGCACGTTCCACACGTCGCCCGCGTACCCGGCGAGCTGCCCGCTCTCCAGGGCGGCCTTGACCGCCTCCGCGTCGCAGATCGCGCCACGCGCGGTGTTGACGAGATATGCGCCCTACCACGGAAACGTGTCAGTATATCGGACGCGTCGAGTGAGAGTGCATGGACGAACCTTCTTGAAGTGCTTGAGCAGGTCGGCGTTGACGAGCCCGCGGGTGCCCTCGTGGAGGGGTGCGTTGATGGTGACAACGTCACACTGCGAGACCATCTCCTTGAGGTCCTCGACGCGGCGCGCCCGGACTGCCTTCTCGCGGTCGGCCGGGAGGTTGGCGAAGTCGAAGTACAAGTGCTCCTTGGTGTCGAACGGCGTGAGTCGCTCGAGCACACGGTAACCGATGCGGCCCGCGCCGATCGTGCCGACGACCTTGCCCTCGAGGTCGAACGCGTTGCGCGCGATCTCGGAGACTTGCCAGTCACCGCGTGCGATCTGCTCGTGCGCGGGCACGAAGTTGCGCACGAGGAGCAGGATGCTCATCACGACGTGCTCAGCGACCGAGGTCACGTTCGAGCCCGTCACCTCGATGACATCGATGTTCTTCTCGGCGGCGGCGTCGAGGTCAACATGGTCGGAACCGACACCGGCGGTGACCGCGATCTTGAGGTTCTTGGCCTGTAGGGGCAGGTCAGCATAAGTTCATTACTCCTTTCCACGCTCCTGGAGCCCAGAAAAATGCATTGGTATTGCTATATGCATATCCTGTAGGACATCGCACATGTTACCCAATTGAGCAACTGCGGGTCGCAGACACATGCAGAGATCGCGAGAACGCGGCGATGTTGTACGACTATCGCCGGGATTGGGGAGCACGCAATAGCAATGATGTCGTGGGTGCAACTCTGGCAAGCGCGGGAGAATGTCGGTAGAAACGGTACTGACCGTGTTCAAGAGGTCACGAGTGAGGTATCCGGGGTGGAAGGGGGTCGTGATCACGATCTCAGCCTAGAAAAAGTAACCATCGGTCAGGGGGCCGGATCAGGGAGGGTAACGAAGGAGTATGTACTCACATCCTTGATGTGCTTAGCGAGGTCGCTGCTCGGGCCCTCTTTGCTGTCGGAGACCTACGGAGGGCATGAACAGTGAGGAAGGGCGGCTATATGCGGGTGCCAAGAGGGCGTACAATGTATTCGTGACCCTGCGACTCGAGCCACTGGCGGAGGCCGAGCTGGTTCTCAATGGTACCCAGCAGACGGGGCTCCTGCTTTGCGACGTCTCCTCCGCGGTAGAGGATGGCGAGGACCTTGGAGAGCGTGTCAGCGGGTGCATATATGCGTGAAAAAGCGACGACCTCCTCACCTTCATGCCTCGGGTCCATGACTGCTGCGGCGTCGCAAAGGAGCGCGCAAGGGGGCGAGCAGTAGAGCGGGTGGCGAGTCTGCTGAGCATAGCGAAGATGGGGAACTAGCTGTTCTGGTTGTTGGGAGATGAGAGGATGTGGGAGAGGAGGTTGCGATGGAGTCGGTGGACAGAAGGGCGCATCTTATATAGCAATCCGGAGGTCTTCGCGGGCAATCGGTGGAGAACCGCGAGCGGCAGGAGGGTAGCAAGAGAGTTCGCGCGCGTGCCCGGCTTCGTCCTGCCGCTCTCCATCCCCACCAGTGCCACCACGCCTGACGCGGTCTCGTGACGGCGTTCGCCAGCGTCTGACTGCCATTCCCGGCCACCCGGTTCCTCGCGAGCTCGTCCCACGGCGCCAGACGCGCGCCCTCGGACGGAAACGCACTGCGCCCATCTCCCAGAATAGGGCCCCACACGCAGCCGGAGCATCGTGACTGCGACAATGGCGCCCCCCTTTCCCGCCCTGGACCATTTCGGCGGCGACCGCATCACTCGCTCGGGTGCCGCACCGCTCAGGACGAATTCACCTTGTGTGCCTTGAACACCTCCTCGAGCGTCGCCACGGAGAGGCTAGGGTAACTCCTTCCCCGTAATCTCGCGGCAATGTCCGGACAGAATGTGAACAATTGACGGTGGATTTCCGGATGCGAAAGGGTACACCTCCGGAATGCGCCTCTAGAATAGTACGAGATGATGTCGCGGACGCCGCATGGGGCCCATTAGATGCCTTGTCACACCATTGAGCCTGTGGTCGCCGGATGAACCTTCATCGTAAGGAGCCATGTTCTAGAGTCGAGCAGTATGTTCGGACGCACTGCGGGAGGAGTACCAGCGTCCAACATCGGGACAGTGAGTGGATCAATTGTTGACTCTCGCTTTTCTAGAGTGCTGACACCAACTCCGGGCGGCGGAATTGCGACCGATGAAGAGACGTGTTGAGGCTCGCTACGTGCGCGGTCAGCCCCGGGAAAGCTGCGACAGAGTACATACATCTTTGTATACGGGCCGAATTTACATACAGCGGGCATCGGACCACGTCTATAGATACAACCAAAGTTCAAGCTGTTCAGATATGTCTTTAGCAACAATGACGATGAACGAACGTACTCTAAAGCCGTCCAATCGAAAATCAAGTGCACATTTCACTAGCTATCATCCTGTCCTATGGACGTGTAGGACGAACACCGCGCAGATCGGTTCAACAATGTCCGTTAGCCGACTCTTTGCGGCATGCCGTAACTGAGTACCATCGAGACGCACCTAGCCTTCTCCTTCATAATGAGCACCATGCGCATGCGGTGTTCTCCCCGCCCATCGCCGTGTCCGACCCCGGCGGGTCCCCCACGCCGGGTCCGTGCGGCCCGCTAATAGCCAGCGCGAGGTGGATGCGTCGCGACCTTGTTGGTGCCACTTGACTCGGCATCATCGTGGTTCATCGAGTCGTGGTGCAGGCCTGGGGGGGGGGACGGACGCCGTCACCCCGAAGCCTGTGGCAAGACTTCAAGTTGTCCCCGAGTCGTCGCAGTGCTTGACAATTTTCTAGAGCACCAGTATCTTTCCCTCACTACGGTTCTGGCGTTCCATAGGTACGGGTGAGTTGCGGAACCGCGGACGTTGGCGCGGGCCGCGGGTGGACGATATGCCTTTGGTGAATCGGGACTAGATCAAGTGCTGGCGAGAAAACGTTAGCGGAACGAATTAGAATGATAGCTACTCGCAGCAGCGCAGTCATATAGAGAGGGGAGGTACCTGGGAGTGGCGCTGCTAAGACCTATGGAGGCATTGCATTGTCACTTGAGGGCTGTGAGACCGTAGTGTGGCTGACAATGCAACATAGCAATGGTAGCGACGGAACCGTAGATGGACTCACCTGCATATTTGACCATCACTGGCGAAGATATTCCTAAGAGGCTCTCTTAGAGTGTTGCGTACGCACCACATCCCAGCTACGTACGAGCATCTTCGCACACCAGTGCATTTTGCACAGCGGTTCTGCACTATGCTGCCCCGGTGCGGTAGCCACACCCACGTGTTCTCTAAATTTTCGCTGCACAACACGGGACACACCCCACGCGAGCGATATGCTAGTTGCCACTCGGAGATGTGCCCCGTCATCCCGCATCCTCTTCAGCCACAAGCGCGTAAGCGCCGGACATACAACGCCTTGGACTCGTCCTGCCATCTTCCTGCCCTTGCCACTCGCTCGCGTACCCTGCAACGCTTATCAGCACAATAAAACCTATTTCAAGCAGCAGAATGTCGAGACCCCAGCCTACCGTACGTCCCTGGACTTGGCGCTTGACTTGTTACCCAGCTGCCCACTGTGTGCGATCCCTTAGTATGCGACAACACCGATGGGCCGACGGCCTCAAGGCCCGAGATGGGGTATGCCACAAGGCACGGTATACAGCGAAACCGAGTGGACGCGCTCCAGATTGGACGCTCAGTACATGCGGCGAGAGCCGTTTTATCCTCAGGCTCGGTGAGCGTGGTCACGGTAATGGTCGCAGGTGCATAGTATGCTGAGCATGGCGTATATTCAGGGATCCGGCCATGAGAGCAATGCAGAACACGCACCGCACGAGCAAATTCATCACGAACGACGCGTCGCGCATGAACAAGTTGGTCCAGGTCTTCGACGGCCATGTGTGCCACGGTCGCGGATGCGATAAAAGCCACTCGCTGGCGTTCGGACGCGCCACCACCTTGCACTCCAAGGTGAGCCCGAGCCCCAGATCTATAGGTGGGACCACGCAGACAATGCAAGACACAGGGAGCGCTCTCCACTAGAGAGCTCGTGATCGCGAGCAAGTGGCACACGATCGAGAATGTCACCATTGTGTCCGAGTCTTGTCCTCCCGGCTACGCCGCGGAGTTCGACGTCAAATACGAGGACCTGCCACACATCGTCGTGGGGTGGAACGTGCCTTCCAGGCGTCCGAGCGCGGCCCTAGCCATGCTGGGTGTACCGAACGCGCGACCCAGCGGCAGCGGTACTGCGCCTTCCGTGTATGATGTCAGACGCGAGATATACACCACTGCGAGGTACGTATGCGCTCTACGCGCAGAGATGTGTATTGCTGAGTGTGATTCCTGATAGGCGTGACGGGACGACTCAGCAAGGAACCAAGGAGTGGCCACATGCACATACCGTTGCTGGCTCAGGGAGGCCTCAGGCTGGCGCCGTTCGGGTAAGGGCGTTCTAACTTTGTGACTTCTGGACCCAGTAGCGCTGACGGCCGGGCGTATAGCATTGGTGAAGAACTAGATACGACGCTCGAGCCGTCCTTGTGAGAGCCCACGAAGAAGACACAATCGATCTACGTACTATTTGATATGTGTAAGTGACGCGCCTTTGAATGAGGCAAATAAATCATACTGATGTCTTGCTCCGGTGTGTCCACCAGCTGATGTATCATGCCTATGTATCAATCGAAAATGCCGATGTATATGGATACTTACCACACGCTTTCTGTCTTCGTTGGTATGATGGTCCCGGGGATGCCTGCTTTAACTTTGACTTGCACTCAGGCGTCAGTCTGGCAACTCTGACGTCTCAATCTTGAGGTAGGGCCCACCTGTTGGCTTGGCTTATCATGAGAAGGCGTTAGTAAGAGTGAGTTAAAGTACGTACTGGCGGCTTGAACGTGGTACAAACGCGAGAGAACTATTAGGGAGGCATTTAGGTCAGTGTCAGCAAGATGGTGGGATGACGCACGGCACTCAGCTATGAAGCGCTCACTGCCACAGGGTGGCGGTCTGTGTTGATCCCGGAGGGCCGACGGGCTACAATCTCACGGCTTGGCTTCAGCGTGTTCGCTCGGAGAACATGACCGCGAGTCTCACTAACCGGTATACATCCCCGTCTCTCCGACTCGTCGAAAGGGCAATATTGGCTCTGTTGTCGCAGCGAGGGAATCTACGCTTTCCCTCGACGGGTTTCTGGATTTCACATTGCCTATTCTCAATGCCCCACCTGCGCCCCCACACTAACAAGCCGATACCCTATGTTGCCTGGAGTTGAGACTAGGTATCGGCATTGCCCGCGGCATGGGCGCTAGTAGTATAAAGAGAAGCGCCTTGGTTGTTCCGCGTCGTCTTTCTACTCCCTGCGTTCATCGCTCATTGCACGACCTTCAGAAAGCTCCCCACAAATACTGTCCTGTAGGAAATTAGAACCGACATGTCAAGCCTCAACCAAACTGTGAGCGACGTGTAATCCACTTACCGGGTGACAATATCTGATCAGTGGCGCGGCCTAGTATACCAATCTACTCAAATGGGGGAAGGGGGCATCCCCTCCTCCTGACCTACGGCGCAAGCCGAAAGGCCCACGCCCAATACGACGAAGGGCGATGCCTCAGTTCCCGCGTGCATGGTGAGAGCGCTTTCTGCGAGTACTTCGGTGTTGCTTACTAAGACACCGCGTCGCTTAGGATCCAGCCTGTGGGTCCGATCGCGCACCCCATCCCACACAGGATTGAAGCCGAAGAGCAGGCGAAATACGCCGCGATCTTGTACGGAGATTGGGATGTCGTCTGGGACGGTGTCGACCCTGCAAGCGAGGATTTTTCAGCATTTGACCAAGGACGCCAGGTAAGGAGGCGATGAACAACTGCTGAAACATCCACACTTACCTCAAATGCACGCCAGGAAAAAGTCGAGTACACCACCTGGCCACCAGTCCTGCCCAAGCAGCCCGCACCGTGGGTTGGGTTTGAACATCCAACGTGTGCACCAGTAAGCATGAACCTCCCTGCTGTTGCCCCGCGACAGTGTTGACATGATACAGGGACCATTTGGTGCTCCAATCGACGTAGCTCTCACGGGAGCAGCGAGCAGCCAAGGTACTGCCGACATTCTGCCGGATTGGCCGCCGTTCAGGATTCCTATGCCGGCTCCCTGGATATGGTAAAACAGTACATGGCTGATAAAGTTAGTGCACTTCCGAGAGTGACCTTCGGACTCTCGCAGTACTGTCGAGAGGGGGAATCAGAATTGAATGAACACATTCAGCACAGTGCTTGTCTTCGTGGCGAACGGCGGCAGCCAAAGTGTATCTCGGGGAAGAGCTGGGGTGCTGGATAATAACAGGTGGATCTCCACGGTTGTGCGATAAACTGTAGCATTTTGTGTCTCGCTGTCTCGCCGATGTGGCGTCGAACACCAACTTGACGAAGGAAATCGTCCGCGTTCAGAAACTTGGCGAAAGGGCATTGACAACGAATTTGGTTTGAACCCTTTCACTGCAGCATTGACACTCACACTAGGAGCGAAACCCTCTCGCAGGCATCGTATGCCGGGGGGCGCAGGCCGTCCTCAGTCCTCAGCCAGCGCAGGTAGCGCCCGTCTTCAGAACTTCGCCTACCACTTGCCTGCATCCCCTTCGCCCGTATCTGTAAAGGCCGGATCTACGCAAAAGCCAACTTGACACGAAAAGATAACACAGTGGAGTGCTTTAGATATGTTGTGGGTATCAGGACGTTCAACTCACTAGGAAGACTATTCCCGGGTCCAACTACGACACGTCACAGGGCGTTTGTCGACCAGGCGAGGCGATGTGTTCGATGGCTTTAAGTCATGGATGTGCGTAGCCTGTCTCGACATTGTGTCAGAAAGCGGCAGCGACGCCTTCGCAATCACTCTGCTCTAAGAACGATGTTTGCTCTCATCCGATGGATAGCCCCGGGACCTCTTCGTCGCACCATGCGTGAAATCCTGTCATATACGCAGGAGAAACAAAGGCTGCGTGGTGAGTTACGACTCTACCTACGGTCGTTCATATGGTACTTACCTCCCAGAGTGGCAGGATCACTAATGATACGATAAACTCCACGTTGCGGGCGTGGAGCACGGCGAGAATTCCCATCTCTACCTGTTGCTATGCGCCCCAAGTAGTCGTTGGGATCGGGAGCATAGCGGATGACCACGCAGGTGCGAAATTCAGTCTGGGAGGGGGCTAGGAATGTTTTGATCTTGTTCAAGAAGACTAGGTGAGCGGGAGAGAGGAAGAGCTCGGGGGTAGCAGTGTTAAGCAGGCTGCGCTTTCAAGAGTATGCGAACATCTCAGTATTATCGAAGATCAGGCTGTCTTTTCATGGCGTGATGACCATGCACACCGGCTCCGGGATACCCGACCACTTCGGAGGTCTGGTGTTGCGTGAGGATGATGGTAGACGGCGACACATTGGAGGCTTAGGAAGTCTATGCGGGGCTGATGAGTTCGAGGTAGAGAGAGGGGACCACTGGGGTCGTTCGCGCGGCCCGATGATTCTGCTCATGCCGTGGCTGAGCCACCTCCATCACGTGCCTGCCTTGTTGCCGGAAGCGACGTAGTACTCGTACGGATCGTACTACATACTTTCGCTCGCGGCCTCCCTGCGGTTGAAGCAAAAAGGTATCACTTGTAAAAGCTGGCTCGTTGCATGCGTACTTATCAGCGAATCCAACCTTCAGGCGGTGGCGGCACAGCCTTGGGTCTACAACGTAGCAGGCAAGTTGTACATGTCACTATTGTGCACGCGACACATGTGGCAGCGAAACACTAGGTATGATCTACACTACTACTGGAGGATGCAAACGGATCGCCGCGAAGAACAACATCCGGGCCTGGGTCTGAGGTACGCGCGACATAGTTCAAGTGTGCCTCGAGGCCGTAGAATTTAGACATATCTCCAGAGACAAGCCGTACATTTTACTAACCCCCTCCAGCCACGACTGGACTCAGAGCAGTCTTCCTGGAATAGTCACTGAAACTGACCCTCTCATATGCGTGAAGATCATATATTGAGGAAGCAACACACGAGTGATGTTGCTTCAAGCTTCTGGCAGAATGCACTCACGCAATCGATTCCATATCGAAGCGATCCCGAATTCAGGTCACTCGCTGACGCATGCCCCCCGCTGCAGCCCTAGTGAGTAGTATGCTTATTTTTGGCGCGTTTTGGATTCACATGAAGCCCTTTAGCTTGTTAAGCACGCGAAACGGTGCTAGCATTGACTTCCAGAACGAGGCCGCACAGAGGTCGGCGGTTACTCTCACCTGTCGACACCTAAGCGTTGCTCAAATAGACGTCTCACTCACGCAATATTACTACGGACTTCAAATTGACAATCAACATTCCGGAAGACAGGCTTTGTCCTCCCGTAAGTGTTGGATAGATAGTGGAGCATCGCTAATTGTCCCTAGTGACTAGGTCCCGGTTAGGTCTGTTGGTTCTCCGTGAATGAACCCCTCAGCCCAGGCTGAACTATATACTCTGGTGGCAAGATGTTTTAGACGCGGTATACCTCACGGAGCATATACCCTACTCACCACGCTATGAAATTTGGCGAGAAGTCGCTCGAGTATGCGCAGAGCAATGTACGCAGCAACAATATTCACAACCGCGTCAGCGTTGTGCAATTAGATCCAGCTGACTCGATCCTTTGCCACGTCCTCGGCGGGCATTCATCTATCAGCACCGATGAGCCAGGGTTGGTCTTCATGATAATTGAGCGGAATCATTGGGGTATTCATGATATTTCGCAGGCAGGTCTTTGACTTTACGATGTGCAATCCTCCTTTCTACAGCAGCAAAGAGGATGCACAGCGATCAGCCGAGGCAACAGACTCACGGCCGAACGCAGTATGTCTCGATGTTGCTACTGTCGCGCAGCTGACACGATTTGGCGATAGGTATGCACTGGCGCAGAATTAGAGATGACCACCCCGGGTGGGGAGGCCGCCTTCGTCTGCAAGATGGTACGCGAGAGCCTTGAATTGAGGTCTCGATACCGGTACGCCCATAGATATCACCTCAAGTACTTACTGATCATTGCATAGCTGGTTTACCTCGATGCTAGGCAAACTGTCCTCCCTCGCCGAGATCATCGCCCTGTTGCGTGAACATCAGGTACGTCGGACGACCGACCGCGTATCGCGAGGCCTACGCTCGAACCATAGATAGACAACTACGCCTTTACCGAGTTCGTGCAAGGACAGACCCGACGATGGGCGATCGCGTGGTCTTTCGGTGATGCGTATCTGCTAGACGTGCGCGGGCCATCTGCATCTCTTGTGATGGTCAAGCTAACCTCTCTGACCAGTCGATTGCGCGGATTTCAAACCCATCGGTCCACTGGCTCATGCCTGCGCACAACAAAGTCCAGCGGGTTTGTCCTGAAGGAACGTCCCTCGAGGGTCTCCTCGCAGCTGTCGCTTCCGCGTTGGCATCGATCGACGGCGTTTTCTCTCGTCCCCTCGAGCCTCGCTCTCCTCAATCATTGCTGTCCGAGACATGTCTTGACGTATGAGTGTCGGCGATGGTGGACACGTGGTCCAGGGCGGCGAGGCGGCGAAGGATGCGCAAGGAGACTATCGAGGTGGATGGAGAAGGCGCGCCGACTCTCGTATGCCGGGCTATGTGTGCGACACATACGCCAGAAAGCTCTGGAGGTGCAGTTCCACAATGCCACTGGGCGAGGGGAAGGGCCGAGGACTCTTCGAGAGATTTGCGAGCCACTTGAGCAGGAAAGTATCTGCTGCATTGTCTACAAGTTCACAGACATAGCAACGTAGAAGATTATGATGTATTCATAGCGGTCTACGAGCTGGACAGAGTAGTTCGATTTCCTGACATACCACATAAGAGTAAAAATGCATGCAATCAGGTTACAGCAGAGCTATATACGCTCCAGCTCATGGCTGACTGTGACACTTGCTGGCCACCCCCTCTATGAGATATGCAACCAGATGTTCCAGCGCGATCGCCGAAGCCGAAGCCATTATGAGTCGATTTTGTGCGTTAGCCCACGCCGGGCAGTAGCACGTTACGCAAAATGCTCCACACACAACTCATCCCTCAACGACAGAATGTAAGGATCTAGCAAAACCCCGATGCACTGATCGCTCGCAACGTTGATGGAACTCTGAGTCTGCTACTTCACTTGAGCGGCAGCTCGACCGAGGGCATAGTACGTGGGTTGTGCAGATCGGCGGTAACCGGGCATGAATCGCACCTTATCAAGTTGAAGCGCGAGATCCCTTGGCGCTTGTGGTTGCATATGAAGCCGAAGTCGATAATCGATTGGGTCAGTACTAAGCGCCGAAGCCACAGGTACGTAGGCGCTGAGAATACATAAGTATAGCGCCCTCCCGAGCGCAACTTCATACTCATCCATACCGCCACTTCCGTCTTTGTCGCAACTCCGTTCGCTCATAACTAATACACTACACTGAAAGCATCACTGAGATACTGGTGAGAACCCCCATTGACGTTGCTGACAATAGCAGACTCACCTGTGGCTGAAGCAGCACAATGACAAAGAGAACGTCGACACCGTACCCTCGTCTACCCATTGAGCAGCTCATAAAAGCAGAAGAAGAAGACGTTGAGAACAAGATGGACGACTGCACAAGCAGGTACCGCCGACAGTTAGGCATCCTTGTTCCCAAACCCCAGAGAGGTCGTGAGGTCTTTGCGGAGATTCTCAACAAAGAGTGGGAGTTGACAGAAGGGGGATTGTTGCCTGAAAGCACAAACAAATACACGGTAGAGGCGAATAGCAAGGTGAGTTACTAAGTGCTGAGCCGTGTATGAATTTGTGCTCACCGGGCAATCCATGACCAGTACGATGGCGACTGCGACAGTTTATGGGGTTCGCCATTGCCTGGCCATCTGCTAGTTCTGCCACTGGCTCAACCAGCAATGACTTCATCCAGTCGACGCAATGGCGAGCCCCGAGGGATGATCAATCTATTTGGGCTTTCCGCGGCAGACAGAAGTCTCGTCGCAAGGTATGCCAGTGCACCAATGGAAGAGGCGGTAAGTACCGTGATCGATATCCATAACTCCCGCTCATCCTGAGTTCAAGTGCTCGTCTCTGGAACAAATGGCACCGGGATGGACCGGTGCTGTCGATGACGACGCCGAGTACAGGCACTCCGTGGATGACTGCGGAGGCCTCGTCTATCCTGAAGATCCCCGAGTATAACCCCAGGTAGACGATGTGAGTGCCAGTGGTGCCGTGTACGACTGCTGAGACGTGCTGATGCAAGTCTCAGGCCAACATGGAAACCTCGAGCTCGTGGAGCCCACTGTGCCCTGGGCCTGGACCTAGTATTCAGGTTTGAAGGCGGAGTACTATACGTGGAGTTCCAGTAGTATGAGCGGCTTCAGATGTCGATGAATCTGTGAATGGCGGGTCCAATTTGTTTGCACCGACAAAGCTGAGGACTAGTGAGAGTATCACGTAAAGTGTGTAGCAATGACTATGCACTTGCATTTTTGCCCCGAGTCTCGTATATCGGAACCCTTGCTGCATGTCTTTCGAAGACGAGAGGTCCACCTACCGTAGACCGTTCTCATACTTCGTACTAAATGCACCTTCACGTGTAGCATTGCGTCCCTGTAAACATATGCAATATTACCGTCAACTTTGTTCATCATTGATGTCCGCCTTCGGGCGACTGAGGTTCGAGGGGGAAGCGCGCCCGACAGCCACAGCTTGATCAAAAGGCGCTCAACCGTCGTCGTCGACATCTTCTCCCTCCATCACCACACATCCCTCGTGGGCCGCGTACAGCACTTTGAGACACTTTCGAAGCATCTAAGAAACACATGAGCAGTTTGCAGTACAACAAGCCGAGCGTGAGTACTTAACCCCTGACGAAATAGCCATTGCTCATTGAAGACAATCTAGTACGCTACAGTGGTCAAGTACGGGATGACGGGGATCCCTCCGCGCGTAGCTACCAGCGTTGAACGTTGAAGGCCCGCTCGGTGGAATCGGAGGAGCTGGCCCGCAACACGGGGATCCTGTAAGGTACGAGGGCTCGTACCTGCCCGTAACTCAGACATCAAAGCCAAACAATCATTCACGTAGCAAGTCCACTGCTCGTGCGCAGAGCGTCGCACAACTTATTCCTCGCCGTGTCATCCATGATGAGCGGGAACGGTTCAAATTGATCCTCGAGAGCGAGTGGAAGATGACCAGCGAGGGCGTCCGATCTACAAACACAAACAATTCAGCGGTCGACCAAGGCTGTCGTAAGGTATGTAGACGTTAGGGAACTGCTGAATTGTTTGTGCTCACCTTCACGACCCGTAGTATGGCATAAAGTACACTACATGGCCTCCGGTCGTGGAGTCGACGAACATATCACAGCCCACCGTACAGGGCTGCGAAGTCATAATCCCTGTGAGTTCTGCGCGGGTTCATTGGCGGTCAATGACATGACTAACACTTTTTGACAGTCACCGAAGAGACTCGCCTTACAGTTCTCGTGCGATCAGGCATCTGGCTGCAATCCACTTGAGGAGTGGGCACCACGCGACACCTCAACGCCGCTTCCGCGATGGCTCTGGGAGTAAAACCAAGACCGGAGGGTGCAATCTACGGTAAGTAGTATGAGCCAACCGCAGACTATCGAGTTAGGGACCTGACAAACCTATTTCATCGAGGGCCTTGCGAGCCCGTCCACATTGCAACGTACATCCTACCCTGCGCGAATCCTGCCGAAGCAATGAGCTGAAAACAAGATACCGGAGGCTAGGCTGTAGTCAACAGTTGGTTGGGAAAGTATCTGTAGAGGCGGTGTCGATGTTAGCTTGAATGTACGAGTAGAGCGACAGAAGACTTTACGGAAGGATGATATGTAGTGTGTTCATCGCGCATAACCGGTATCCTTCCACGAGGGACACCAAACATGCCGCTCGTCCGTCGAGGCACCATAGCCTCCCTGTTGCGCCGAGGGCTTCGGTATGGCCTCTACCTGCGAAGGCCCGGCTTCAACTTCGCACGACGAAATCTGCTTTCGATGCCCTCCGCCACGCATCCACCAGCGTGCTAACGCGCTACACCGCGTCCAGCGACATCGGGAGGACGCACGGCAATGTCCGCGTATGAGCGCTAATCGTATAAAGGGAAGCGCTGTGGCTGCTTTTCGTCGTCTTCAGCTTTCTTGCCCCCATCGCATATTGCGCGACGCGCTCGACGCCCGCATCCCTATCTTTAACAACGAGTGTCGTCAGCATGTCCAGCCTTACGCCGAGTGTCAGTAGCCGACCGCTGACTTACTGGGCAACGACATCTGATCGGCTGCGACCGACTAGTACGCTACCGTACTGAAACGGGGCAAAGGTGCATTCCCCCCTCCCGGCCTGCCTCCAAAGCCAAAGGGGCCACGTCCTGTGCAAGGCGAGGCGAAGCCTCAGCCCCAGTATTCAAGGTTTGTCTTCTTCCAGGCAAGCGCATCAGCATTAAGGCAACGCGTTGCAGAGCCAAGCTCGTGCGCCCGTTGATAATCACGCAGCCCACCCCTCGACGCGAGGTTCAAGAGGAACGGACCCGATACGCGGAAATACTCGACGGCGAGTGGGATGTCGTTTGGGAAGGGTTCGAGTCTATCAACACGAAGTACACAGCAAGACGTCAGGGACACCATGTAAGGAAGCATAGAAAGACTGCTGTAGTATCCGTGCTGACCTTAATTACGCAGCAAGAGGGCAAGGTGGAGTATACCACTTGGCCTCCCGTATTGTCCGGTCAAATCGCTCCGGGATTTGCAGTTGAGCACCTGGTGTCAGTACCAGTGAGTATCACCATACTGGTGCTAGCTGCGCGAAGCGTCGACCTATCACAATAGGCGATAGATGTATTGGATCGAAGAGTGCGGTTGGGACACGTCTTCGCTGGGCGTGGTGAGGTGCGAGTGGTCCGATAACAGGGAAGGTGTGTTGTCGTCGTCGATGCCTACTTATGTCGCTGCCCCGACGCACTGATCTGACATCTCGCAGACTCGCCCCCGTCGAACCGGCGTCACAATCAAGAAAGACTAGGGACCCTAGGCAACTGCAGGAGGTATTGATCAGGCAGAATGCGTACACGTTTGGGTTGCATGGTTGGCTGCCCTAGCGCTTGATACGTCTGTTGTCTTGCTGTATACCGTTATTTCTCCTCCGCTTCGATGATGCGCATCTCACTCGTAAACAACGCGCCGGTATCCGGGCTCCAAGCCAGACTATGCTTGACCCTGCGAAGCTCGCCACAGGTACGGAGCTTGTGCTCCTGCCCGCACAGCTCTGCGCTAGCAGGGCTTCAGCTCACACCGTACGGCGGAGTCACGGCCCGGTCAACCGGGGGCAGCCACATGTGTAGGCGCCATGAGCGCCTGTCCTCGGAGCGTCGTCTTCTCACTTGCGTCCAGCTTGCTTCAGAACGTTCTCTACCAGCACTTTCTCCAGGAGAAACGACATGAAGGAAGCAAGTCAGTGATGTTGATATTCCTATACACGTCGCGCGCGTCGAAGCCTCAACTTACCGAGGTAGTGTCTCAGTCTCACCGCGATGAATCCAGACAGACTATCCGCTCTGGCAATCATGCGTAGCGACACTATGTCTTGATACTATGGTATGTTGCAAAGATCATCTGCTAGTTAGACAATCTTGATTGACACCGACGGCTAGCTTCACGTCCGCTGCTACGCTTGGAAGCGTCGCTAAGTCGGTGGCGAACACTTTGAATTACTACACATCCTGGCGATCGCTTGTGACTGCGCGTGATTAGAGGTACCGTATGCCGCCTACGAAACTGCATTGTGAGTCAAGATACTATTAACAATTGTCGGGATGGGCTTACCTTTCCGGTGGCATAGCTATAATGTCTCCGTCGATCCTTGGACATCCTGGCCGCTTGAAGTGAGCCTATTGACCCGGGCATGTCGTGGAGTGTCGTCAAGAACGGGATCACGGCGCCCGTTGCCGCCACTCGGTATGAGACATACTGCAAACCCCACCATATACTCCTTTGATGCGCCATATCCTCAGCGTCACAAGAGCAATGGTGTCCGAAAGAGACGGGAGGCAACGACGATCTGCGGTCCGTGTGCAGGACGGCGTTGGAACCCTGCTGCGCATCACTGTGCGCGCCCACAACAGTGTCGATGAACAGCATGTCCCGCTTCGCCCGGGGAGAGTACCGGTCAAGTGCGCTGGCGCGAGGTTATCACAGACAAAGCCTTGAGATTGATTGGCCGTGGTCAGCGAGAGAGCTCGTCGTCGTCAAGACAAGCGATACAAGTGGGGCGTTGGTTCTGAGGCGAGCCCGGAGGACAGATGCGCGTCGTGGAGAGTACGCAATCGTCCAGGGGTTTACCCGCTTTGTTTGGTCCTCGAGGCTGTCCTTTCACGGTGCACTCCTCGAGATGGTCAGACACGTACGACGCCCACCGGCTCTCGGGCGCCGAACTGGGTCCGTGGAAGGGCCCATCGGGGGAAAGTTGGCCGTGAACGCAGCATAGACGGCAGCATATGAGAATACGTTTGCTGAACGAGAGCGAAAGCAACTCGGTGGGAGGTGTTCGAGGTAGACAGGGGGTCTCCGTGCGACGCCCCATCCGATTTGTGTTGATCCACGCGTGTGGCTGACCTGCCGGCCATTTCCGGCTGTAGACAGCGCTCCAGGCTCCTTGCGCTTGTCCACCATGTCGGCTTTGAAGTTCCTGTACACGCACCTGGCTTTCGTCTGCTCTCTCGGGGGAACAAAAAGCAGCCTTGCATCGCCACAACTGGTCTGTCCAGCGAGACCTCGTTAATACGGATGAATTACGGCTCAGCATACTCAAGTCTGTACTGGGCGACCATACTTATGGTTCTGAACGCGCCGCTGAACCATTGCGCGCGCCACTTTGTTCCAAGAATGACATGCCGAATGCACGCTATACGCTTCTAGGAGGAGCGAGAAGAGGCCTTGCTGGCATGCAAGCGGTGTGCGTCGAGCAAGAGAGGGTTGAGGCGCAGTATGCACGGTGCCAGTGTCTGTTTCCCTGCGACGACCGTGGTGAGTATTGGCATCATTCGAAGTGTGTTACCTGACCTGTGTTCTACGGTGAGCACCTCCAAACCGTCTTCGTATCTGTGAGGCTCATGCAAGGTTTCCATGGCCGTATGAATGGTGGAAGCCTCCAACAACAGCTCGCCTCGTTTGTACGACCCTATGTTGACCGAGTCTACGCGTGTATGGTGTAGGTCCTCAGCGTGAACCATCCAGGCCTCCGTTGACATCGCAACACCGTTCGATCACGTTGCTGCCCTCATCCGATCACCCCAGCCGGACTACTCCTTTGCACCTTCATGTTGAAGGCATGGATAGGGCGCGCCGGCCAGCGTTCAGAGCACCTGTGCGACGGTTGTGCCGGATGCCGTCTCAGGCCGTGGGGACACTCAAGCATGATCAGTCGTACGATGACAAACTCTCCAGTGTCGTACTGGGTACCCTCTGTAACATGAGCTTTGACGGATTATGCATCATGGTTGGTTCGCCTTCACGACTGGAGATTATGTGAAAACTCCAGCTACAGCCGAAGTCGGTATATTTCTACGACGATGTGTGTGGTGTTTCACTCATCCAGAACATGCAAACAAAGGCTCGAATGCAAAAAGTTGTACTACTCTAGTAAGTGCACTGTATACGACCGCCCTCTCCGCTCAACAAGGTCGTGTTTAGGGTCTGCATACGGCAATCTAAGTGCACCGTGCAGCGAGTTCTTGTTAGGCTTACCGCTGAGCACATATGCAAAGGCAAGCGGTGATGCCGTCCACCGTACTCGTCCTTCGTTCCGACGAGCACTACATCCCCTACTTTCCGCATCCCGGCAACTGGTTGCGCGTCTCACCGGCTGGTAGATGTAACCCCCAAATTCAGCGATCTGAGCTGCGCGCTACGTGCTTATACACTGGCATGTCTAACGTCAACAATCCGACCGCACAGAAGGCTCATCCTGTACGCAATCCTTCCGCGTAGCATGATCCGATGCCAGGGACTGGGCAGCATCTCAAGCCGTCCTCCAGCCAAGGAGTAAAGCTGGTCAAGGCTTGCCCATGCAGCGCATGTACGTAGGCCGCGCAAGCAACCCTGCGTGTCGCTTCGGCAAGTGTCCTGAGCCTGCTCATGCCGGAAGCGACGACGTTACCTCGGCTTTCCGGTCGCCCTGGAAGAACTACGGTTCGAGCGCAATATATAACCGGACCTTCGTCCCTTTGGCTCATCGAGAATCCCTTGCTCAAGATTCATAGTGATGCCTTCTTACGTTGTCATTGGTGGCTCTCGGGGTGTTGGGCTTGGAATCGTGCAAGATCTGGTACGGATCCTCGATACTCTTGCTGCGCGGATCTGAACTGACAAACGCCTTTGTGGGTTCTCAGGCTGCAAATGCAAGCAACGTAGTGTTCGTCTCTGTCCGCAACAAGGCGAAGTCGACCCATCTGAACGAGGTGGTCGCGAAGTCAACCGGGAACATTCATGTGCTGGAAGCCGACGTCGTCGACCATCGGGCCTTGAAGGTATGGACTTGCGCGGATTATCTACCAGAGGCTTGCTGATGCCTGGTGTTCCTCCCCGATCAAGGCCGCTGCCGCTGAGGTCGCGAAGGTGACCGGAGGCAAGTTGGATGTCTTGATTCACAACGCCGCGAGAATGGAGGCGGCGAACTTGTACCGCGGCCTCACGGACTAGTACGTCCTTAATCCACTGTGCTGACGCCGCGGCTGATACTCTTGATCCACTAAGTGAAGACGAAGATCAACTAGACGAAGAATTGATTGCTGCGGTAAGCGCTTTCTACTGGTCCTTATACCAGCTCGGCATAACGTTTGACGAACTGTCTATCCTTTAGTTCAAGGTGAACGCCCTCGGAGCCATCCACTCCGTAAATGCCTTCCTTCCGCTCCTGCGCGCAGGCACCGCCAAGAAGATTGTGATCATCGGCACCGAGGGAGGCCAAACCGAGTTCGTATGGAAGCTGCGCGTCTCTGGCATGGCGGCGTACGGTGCTACGAAGGCATCAGAGGAGATTATCATGACGAAGTATGCAGCGCTCCTCGAGCCGGAGGGCTTCACTGTTGTGGCCATCAGTCCTGGGGTCGTCGACACGTCGTCGACCGCGGTCGAGAAACGTAAGTCTCGCTTTCCAATATTGTCAATGGTGCGCTGATGGCGCTCTGTGCATGGCAGCCGACCCCGCAGCTATGGCAGAGTTTCTACCGAAGCTCGCGAAGCTCCGAAACGTCCAGTTGTACACACCGGAGACGGCCGCGAAGCGCATCTTGGGTATCATCGACTCGGCGACCCCCAAAGACACGGCCAAGTTCTTCTCGGAGGCCGAATACATCGACTAGTAGCCACTGGCAGAGGGGCCGGGATCGTAACTGTTAGATGCGGTGCATTGTGGACTTGACTGCGGCACAGGCACTGCGTATAAGCTGTAGTACGGTGGGCTCTGTTGCTTACGTATTGAGATGTACTGCACCCAATAGCACGATTTTGTTTTGTGAAGACTCAACCGTCTGCCCACTTGCAAGGGGCCGGGCGCCCGCCGTTTGTTGCGGCGGATGCACGAGGTGATGTCATCGGGGACACGGGAGGATTCGGCTAATCACCGGTCTCCGAGGTTTCGACCTGAACCACTTGGTTGCAGCCTATATAACCTCACTACCCTGGCTACCCAGCGACCAAGTAACACCAGACATTCTCAATGATACAACGGGGGCTTTCGTCACCAACGGCGGCAGTCTATGTCAAGTACGACCCTGAAGACCCTCCTCCTCATCCTGGACCCTCTTGGACGCGCTTCGTTTGTATCTCGGACACACACTCGCACATATATCAGATACCTCCTGGTGATGTCCTCCTGCATGCTGGCGATCTCAGCGCAGGTGGAGCGCTCAAGCGTCTCAAGGTGACACTGGACTGGTTGAAGACTCTCCCGCATCCTATCAAGATGTAGGCACACTATGAAGGGCGTGATTGAGTGCGCTCATGTGACGCAGGGATGCAGATTTATTGCAGGAAACCATGATGTGCGTGTCCAGCTTTACTCTGCGTACCGAGGTTGTGGCTAACTGGCTACTCAGCTATGCCTAGACGAAGACTGGCAAGAAGGCGGGTATTGGGCCAACAGGTCCGGGGAGGTCATCAGGAGAAGGGTACGTGAGGGGTTCCCCAACACCTTGCTGAGACGTTTACAATGTCTTTCAGGACACACTGGCTGCGCGACAGCTTGTTCGTGACGTCTCACTGCGTGAATCAGGGACGCACTACCTGCAGTTCGAGTCAATGGATATCACGACATCAGCAGGTCGAACTTGGAAAGTATACGGGTCGCCGGTGAGTTGACTCTCCTCCGCGCACGCTTCTTTGGGCCTCTCATAACTCCCAAGGCTGCGCCACGTCACTCCTGCGGTGCATTCCAATACGAGTACAATCATGGCAAGGAAATCTACGCGAGGATACCAGAAGGCACAGAGATATTACTAACGCACACGCCTCCTTACGGTACCCTCAACAAGACTAGGAAAGGCGCCGCGGCCGGCTGCAAAGACCTCGCCAGGCGGTTAGCGAGCGATGATCTAAGACAGTGTCGGTTGCATGTCTTTGGGCATATACACGAGTCGCATGGTGCCGTCCTGCAGGAAGAGACTCGGAGCTCGGAACTTACGCACGGGAGAGTCAGCGTGAACGCTGCGCTCGCGTATGGTGGTCAGGCTGTCATCGTGGACCTGCAGAACTAGATCTTCTGTATGACTTTCTGTTTTCTGTGTGACTCCGTGTTTCCTATCTGTCCATAGGATGTTTGTAATTCATAGAGGACGTACAAACGGAGCTTGGAAGAGAGCGAGCCGGGGTCCGATCGCCTTCCATCTCAGATCCTGGTGGAAAAATGGGCGCCTACGACCCATCGCCATTCTTGTGTTCTCGACTTCGCGATGACTCGTGTTTGCCTGCTGCTCCTTTCATGTGGACCTCGGTGTCCTAGTCATACCTATTTCTTCAGCTAATACCCTTCAGAACGACCCGGCATGCCCATGCTGTAAGTCACTGCTCAGCCATCTGGTTCGGCACAGACTGAACGACCTGCAGCGCTGACCCGTCCCAAAAGTACAAACCGTACACCCCTCTCAGTCTCCCGGACCGCCAATGGCCCTCAAAAGTGCAGAAGTCGCCTCCGATATGGCTGTCGACGGACCTGCGCGATGGCAACCAGGCCCTCGCAAATCCGATGACAGTCACCCAGAAGACCATCTTCTACGACACCCTGGTCAAGTGCGGCTTCAAGGAAATCGAGATCGCATACCCCGCTGCGAGCGACACCGACTTCAACTTCGTGCGAGGACTCATCGATAACGGGAAGGTACCAGATGACGTTTGGATTCAGGTTGAGTCGCATTCCACACAGTACATGTGTGGAGGTGCTGAAGTCTGAGACGTTAGGTCTTGACACCCGCTCGTGAAGACCTCATTCGCCGCACGATTGACTCCGTTGCGGGCGCGAAGCATGTAATCATCCATATGTACAATGCGACGTCCTGTCTCTTCAGGGAGGTCGTGTTCCGAGCATCACAAGCGGAGACCCTCGCCCTCGCTGTGAAGCATACAGAGCTCATCCGCAAGCTTACGGACGAATGCACCCAGAAGCACGGGACGAAATTCAGGTACGAATACAGTCCGGAAACGTTCACTCAGACGGAACCGGCCTTCGCATTGGAAATCTGCGAAGCGGTGAAGAAAGCGTGGGGTAGGGCGGGAACGGCGTACGAGGACAGGATTATATTCAACTTGCCCGCGACCGTCGAGATCGGGCCTCCCAATCACTATGCTGACTTGGTGCGTCTGCAATGCGATCAACATGATGTAAAGCTGACTCGCGTACAAAGGTGGAGCATTTCTCCCGTAACATATCTGAGCGGGAGAAGATATACATCAGTCTACACCCCCATAATGATCGAGGTAAGATGAGCGTCGTCACAGTTTGTTCGTCAGGGATTGACTTCAGAAATAGGCCAGAGTATCGCCGCCGCAGAACTCGCTATGCTTGCTGGTGCCGATCGTGTCGAAGGCTGCTTGTTCGGGAACGGGGAGCGCACAGGGAATGTGGACCTGGTCAACCTCGCGCTGAACCTGTACACTCAAGGAGTCAGCCCAAAACTTGACTTCAGCGACATCCAGGCCGTCATCGACGTCGTCACCCAGTGTAACGACCTTCCTGTCCACCCACGCCACCCGTACGCAGGCGAGCTAGTCTTCACTGCGTTCTCCGGATCACATCAGGACGCGGTCAAGAAAGGCTTCGAGCACCAACGAGCACGGTGGGCTGAATCGGAGCGCAAGGGCGAGCCCAAGTATTGGCATATGCCGTACCTGCCCATCGACCCTGCAGACCTCGGCTGCAACTACGAAGCCGTCATTCGCGTCAACGCACAGAGTGGCAAGGGCGGCATCGCATATTTAGTGCAGCAGCACCTCGGCCTCGACATGCCACGCAAGATGCAGATCTCGTTCTACAATGTCATCCAGGAGATCGCAGACCGCGAGGCACGCGAGATGACCATCGAGGACATCACGACGGCGTTCCGGAAGACGTACCACTACGGCGGGTCCACGTACGAGGGCAGGCTCGTGCTCAAATCGTTCAAGATCTCGGCTGAGTCGTCGCCGGATCTCCCCACCGACGACGAGGCGGCGGACGAGCGACGCCAGTTCGATGGCACCGTTTCGGTCGACGGTGTCCTGCGGGTCATCCGTGGGGACGGCAACGGCCCCCTGTCTGCTCTGCTGGATGCCCTGCGCTCGCACCTGGATATCGACCTTTCCCTCCGAGAGTACTCCGAGCACGCCATCGGGCACGGCCAGGACACGAAGGCTGCATCTTACGTCGAGCTCGTCCCCCTCGCCCGCGACATCAAAGAGATCCGCAAGTCGACCGAGTCATGGTGGGGCATCGGCGTAGACCCAGATATCGCGGGCTCCGGCCTGCGCGCAGTGCTCAGCGCGGTGAACAGCGCGATCGGCGACCGGGCGCTGCCCGAGCTCAAGCTGAGTGTGGGGTACAGTGCGAAGACGGGCCAGGCGGACATCGCGTCCCTGGTGCTGAACGAGCTGCACCTTGAGCTCCCGCGACGCCTGCAGGCGTCGTTCTTCGAGGTCGTGCAGCGCGCTGCGCGCGAGACGGGCGGACAGATGGCGTACTCGGACCTCATACAGCTGTTTCGGGACACGTACGTGTACGAGGTGCCCGACAAGACGGGCCGCTTCAGCGTGCAGAGCTTCAAGATGGAGAACCTGGGCGAGAGCGGACACAAGGAGCTCATGGGCGAGTTCGTCATCAACGGCAAGCTCACGAAGGTCGTGGGCCGCGGCAACGGGCTGCTCACGGCGGCCATCGCGGCGCTGAACGAGCATATCGACGGGAAGGTATCGATCCGCGAGTATGCGGAGCACTCGATCGGCGAGGGCTCGGAGGTGAAGGCGGCGTCGTACGTCGAGCTGGCCTATGAGGCAGATGGCGGTGCGATCAAGCTCAACGCATGGGGTATCGCGAAAGACACGGATATCACCGCGTCGGGTCTGAAGGCCCTGCTGAATACTATGAGCAGAGTTGACTACCTGCACAGCGAATTGACACAGAAGAAGTAAAATGTAACACACCTATGTACTGTGTTGTACTATCTACACCAATAAGGTTTGCGTTGGTTCCATATTCAATGAAGCCGGGTGCTCAACAAGTCGGCATCACGATGGTCACGGCTGTTGTTAGGAGCGGTCAAGCATGAACGGTGGAAAGGGTTCGCGACCCAAGAGGATGCTGCTGCACTGAACGAGCAGCGATGTTGTCGGAGACATTGTACTTCGTTCTGACGGGTATTCAGTGTAGGACATGAATAGAGTGTTGTCCTTCGTGCCGAGCCCGTCTCATCTGCATTGCTAAGCATAGCCGCTTGCCATTCCCCCATAATAGCATCATGATCGTCATCGGTAGTGGACGATTCCATTCGTTGGTGTCTCTCGTAGCGCAGGTTCACTCCTTTGATTGCCTTGCATAACCTCACAATGTGTACAGTTCCTCTGTTAGCAAATGGGTAACGATTTGCACATGGCTATACAATATTGCCATTCCTTCCGAGTCGTGGGTCAATCCGTGTGGCATTGCGTTGTAGCCGTGCAGCCAGGCTTGAGCACACCTTCAGTGTTCACTTTCGAATATCGTAAGCAGGCGACTTGGGACCGAACCGGTGGAAACGTACCACATGTTGAATTCATGACCGAAGCGTTCACCATTCACAGTATCAACAAATATGGTGCGCTCGCTCATGAGCTCCTCGCGGTATTCTTTCGCTTGCTCGAAAGTTATCATATCTGCGTCGTCCGCAACGATGTCATGGAGCTCAACGGGTAGCCGTTCCCACAATGTCGTCCCCGAGATAGCACGTAGTTTCCACGATGCCTGCTGGGGTGCGACCACGCTTGCACTCGGGATCGTGACATGCGGGTCGACGAGGAAAAACACAAGGATCTTGCGGTGGCCTGGCCTGGTGGGATCGGCCAATCGGAAAGGCGAGACGAGGTGCTGGTAAAGGTTTGGAAATGCGATGCATCGATCTTCTTTCGTGATGACTTTTCCGACGTCTTGCACGCAAGGATCGTCCCTACAGGTGTCGAGCTCGGCACTTAGTCTGAAAGCTCGCGCGGAGGAACAGGAGTGCGTACCGGCCGATACCGTACAGATGGACCATGCAATAATTGTCGTCCTGGCCGTGATAGCGTGGCTCATGGACACCGTTGCGGAACGAAAGGGTGGATTCCGTCAGGTTGTCGCAATCGTAATACTCCCATGCATCGTGGTTAGCATTGAATGGGACTTCGAACGGAGCGTCGGGCTCACGTATATGAATGTAGCGACAATGGCCTCATTGTTCATGCCTAGTACGCGCTTAGAGACTTGTTCGCCGCCACACACAACCACTGGCAATCGCACCTTCCACGTGCCACTTTCCACCAGGGTACTCTGGCTTCTCGGGTGTTAGGACGATGTTTGCGAGCTTGACGATCAACTGTAAAGTCCTGCCTCGCAGACTGATGGTCTTCTTCACATCTTCCAAGCTACCGTCATAAGCTGGCTTGCTGTCCGGCCACTTCTTTGGCTGTCTATCATAGAACTTGAAGCTTACTACCTGGTCGAAATCGACAAAGGGGTCTTCAGGGCCGCGCCCCGTCTCAAGTCGGTGGACCTCATCGTCGATGGTTTCTTGCTCTTCGTCATCAAGTTCAGGTGGCCCTTCCTGAGCATGCTACCGGTCAGTGTTACACGAGTATGATAAACATCGGTAACATACCGACCAAATGCAGGTGGGAAATAAGTCTCCGTTTAGGTCCATTCGCGTCGGGACCTGTCTCTCTCGCGCGAGGTCGGACAGCACCCATTCGAACAGAGGCACCGCGCGTTCCACCATTTTCGGGATGACCTTCTGGAGTGCAGTGTGATCTTCAGGATGGATGTTGTTGATGTACGGCGATTCCAACGACACACTGCCATCGTCTCCAACATGGAAGTCGGAAGGCAGCCATTGAAATTGTTTAGAGTTGAAGATGGGCCAGGCATCATCTTCCCGGGGCTCTATGGGTTCACCGGATGTCGTCACGGTAAGTCCATATATAACAGGATACAGAGATTGATGGACGAGATCCAGGACCTTGCCGTCAGACCCTGGATGCCAGTCTTTCTCCGAGTCAGGGACGGACTCGAGCGGGGAGACAGCGGATCGCAATTTCGACTTTAGGCTGGAAGGTATGAGCTTGTCTGACCGCCACACACGCTCGTAAGGGCCAGGCTGAAGCGCATACAGTGAGTATCGAAGGGGATAACGATGCATATAGACTGACCGTGACTCAATGCCTGTGTTCTCGTCTCGAAGCGCGGCGTAGGCCTCGAGCTCCGTCAGAACATAGTTGATCTGCGCCCAACATGACATCAAGCAAACTGGTAGTAGATACGATGCACCGTACCATGTTTTCCGTGAGCTGGAGGCTCGGATGAACGTCCATCTGGTGTTCATGTATCTCTTTTACCCACCTGGACCGTATCTTCTCGTCGCAGAATTTAGTATGCCAGCCGGTCTTCTCGCGAATGGAGGTACTCAGCGCGCACATCTGCAGCTCCACGAGCGTGCGAGGAGTATCAAGGTCTGGCGGATCAGGTTCGTCGAAGCCGTAGTACTCGAAGTCGGCTCCATCGGTGAACGGGTGCGGGAAGCGACCGCTCTCTATACCGAAGTCCTTCGGCTCGTCAGCATCGTGCTCAGGTACTGGGGATGACATGTTCGGCGTGTTGTGTCAGACCAGAGAGCTATTGAACAGGACAAGTGGAGGGCATTCTCCGTTTAGGGGCGTCACGAATGAAGCTGATCAGGGCCCGAGCGATGCATCGGATCCGGTAGATGTCATCTTGAACCTCTCCGCGCCCTGCCGCGCCCTCAGGCCTCAGGCGCAAGACATAATCGCCCACGTTGAGTCGACTCAGATAACAAATACGCAAGAGACGTGTTTGCAGGCCCAGACTCAATCTATCGTTAATTATGTAACATGGGCCTCAAGCGAATTACATACTTACTGATCGGAGGAAGACTTGCCAAGCTTGTGGGCGCGACGGCGACAATCGACATCGGTGACTCTGCCGAGTGTGTGCCCGAAAATATGGTCGAGAGAACATGAAGTAGATTGCTCGCAGGTTCCTAACACAAGAGAAGTCCGCCGAACGTATCCTCAGTTCGGTCGACGGGCTCAGCATGAAGGAGAACGCATGATATGCGCCGCTGCTGCGCCAGGCAGAGTCCGATATGCTCATTCTCGACTGCTGTGGAACTAGCTCCATCTTCTACTCAAAAATCATCTCACCAACATTGTTAGCGGACTGAGTTCTGGGAGGCACACTCACACTTCTCGGTCGCGGTAGCAGGGACGTCGACGATCCCTGGGCTGACCGCTACGACCGTTACTGAGAGTATGCCCAAGTTCTTCAATTGAATGATGAGCAGGTGGTCCGCGAGACCGCCAAAGCATCTATCAGAGGAGATATCATGTCAACAGTGCTAGAACTTCAAGTTGTTGTGGCAAGGAGTCAGTCTTACGGAGTTCCGTGGGGCCGCGGACTGTCCGTAACGTGAGTACTCGCTTGAAAAACATAAAAGTATCCAGAGAAAGACTCTGCGCAGGCAGTTGACCGTGCAGGCAGCAGTTCGACGTCAACTCTTCGGTGGTGGCAGGGAGTATTGAGGAACTGCCAGCCACCGCCGCAGGCGTCGGTCACGGGCGGCGACATTGGAGTGGCTACTGCCGAATCGGGATTGGCCATCCATCCATCCATCGCTGGCATCAACTCGTCCGCGTTCACTGGCAAGCACTCTGCAGGCCTGCTGATGCTTCCTCATCTCACTCGCAATCTAGAGATAGGGACCTTCGTACTGTGGACAAACCCGTCACACTCATCTGCCAAGCTCGACACTGCAACCCACCGCCGGACTATGGCCAACACGGACATTCTTCAGTTTCCTGATACAGATAAAAAGAGTACAACAACCAAGAAAATAATACACACAAATGGAGAAGTGGAATCATCGCACCCGGTACGTGTGCCTTCAACGCCTCATGACACCCTTCATCCCAGCTCATCGTGCCATCAAAGCGACTTTCGGCCTCCATTATCCCTCACAAACCGGCGCACCTCGAGCTTGCCCCATAAGCTGACGGCCGCACGCCTTGGCCCTTCTTCCAACTCGGTTCCCCCGCGACACTTTCCCGCTCGACTCCTTGGGAATGGCCTCGGAGATTGAGAACCCCCTGGCCAGGATTTTCGGCAGAGACGAGGTCGGATGGCTCGTCGGTGGCGGATTCGAGTCGATATATGGGAGCCCTGGAGCTGCGCAGTAGGCCCCCGTGTTCACTCGGCCCTGGTTGTCGTTCAGTAAGGACGCCCCGGCTGCGGATATGTACTCAGCGCTCGGGGGCATCGCGCTGGTGGACATGGTGGAGGAGGTGGAGAGCGAAGGTGGTCGAGACGATGAAGTAGCCAGCGATTCCGTTGCGTCGTATTGGGCATCGCAGATACCCGCCCAGAAGTTCTCCGTTGTGGCGGTCATCCCCTCGCACAGATTGGGCTCGACTCCGTCAAATGACTGCGGCTTTAGGAAAGGCAGGCTTTGCATATTGGCCAAGAGCTTCTCCCCCTTCTCTTGCGCTCGCCGCTGCCGTTGTATGTCGAGCAGCTCGTCGAGCAGGCTTTCAATTTCCGCCTTCTCGGCTTCATCCTGGAGCCACTTTACCTAGAGATACAAATAAGTAAGTCGCAGTCGTGTATATGAACACCCAGACTCACCGTGGCACAGTTGTGGCAGTCACACTGCATGCTCTCGACGGCACACTCGACGGCACATCCGTCGACGACTGCCGACTGCTCATCTCCGACCCCACTCAAGTACAATCCGAGCTCGAGAGCCGAAGCAGACGTCACTTCCTTATTCTTGAGGGCGTTGGCATCTTGGATGAGTGAACTGGGTGGCGGCCAAGTAGCGTATGGGCTATCCTCATTCTGATTACAACAGCGTCACTCCCAGGTAAGCTCAAAGCAAACGGCAGTGCATCGACCCATCACTCACCGGACATTCGCGTTGAACGACCTTTTGCTTTGTGTTTACTAGCCGTACCCCACCGCGCCACAGCTCCCACTCGTTATCGATGATATCCGCATAGCTCGCGCGCCCCCTCGACGGCACCGGTGCAGCGACATACTGTGGCTCGGAAGGCCTGATCCGCCAGGAGCTATCCCTGATGGAATTCACGAGGTCTTCTGCAGTGGTCCCGCGGGGCTTGCGCGGGCCCTGCTGAGTGTAGGACACAAAGTTCGACATGCTGGGGCCACCGCTCAATCGTGCTCCCTACGTCCTTTCACGATGGAAATAAGTACGTACATTGTTGTGTGCAGTATTTCTTGTTAACTGTTGTGTAGGGATTGTATGTCAAAAATTATTGTTGCGGGAAAGCGGTTGTGTGGTGGAGGAAGTTGGGGTGAGCTTGTGGCCGGCGCTCTCTTTGTGTGTGCGCTAACGCGTCTGTGGCTGAGGCTCATCGAATGCGCTATTGTCCTATCACGTGCCGCACGACGCGCGCGCGTCCAGTGCTCGGGCAAGAGTGAGCGGAGCCTCAATATAGGAAGCACGTTTTATGAATTACTGGTACGTATCCGGAGGGTAAAGGATGCTGGATGGACCGCGTGGTGTTGCCACAGCTAGGTCTGGCGAACACTGTCTCGATCTGTCTTGATCTGGCGAGCTAATGGGAGAATGTGCAGTGCCTTGGTCTTTTCCGGGTGCGCAGGCATCCCTCGGCGGTGAGCAGGTTTTGCAGAAGAGTATCGACTCAGTGTATCTTCCTGCTCGTGCCTGGGCCATTTATGCTCGAGGAGACCTTGCAGGATCTTTGAACCGACGCCGTTACCTACGAAGACATGTCAGTGCGTGAGGTCGTCTGAACTCGCCGCTTCGTTGTTCACTCTAGGCCATCCCGCGCCACTTCCCCCTCCCCATCGATAGCTTCCGTTCCGGACAAATCTTTGACGTCTTATATATTCGGCGGGTCGGCTTGCAGGAGGACCTCCTTCGGTGGTGACCAGTTTGCGAGCTCGATGTCCTCGTCCTGACGCTGCCATGCCACCGTACAGTGTAAGTACTAAACGATTGTCGGTTCACTGATTATTAATTCACCGGATTCTCTCTGGACCGTCACTTGTCTTGTTCTTACTAGACAGATCCCATCGTGCCACAGCTCCCACTCGTGCTTCATAATGGCGCGGGCGAGGGGATATGCTGCGCTTCATAAGCAACACGTGTAGGAACATCGCCTACTTTGTGTACATATCCAGACTCACCACCGTTGTACTGTCGTGCGTAGCCGAATTAAGGTTCAAGTGGGATATAGCCCCAACCGCCACATTCTTCATAGCATTTTGAGCGAAGGTGCGGACAAGCGGAGTGTCGGTACGCGCTGGGTTCGTTGCCTAGAGAGGATACCTCAGGTGAGTAATCTGATAATATTTATGTAGCGTAAATCTCACCTGCTCGTCCACGTAGCCATGCGTCTTCCCTTGTGCGCCGGAGCACTCCGGCCTTTGCGTTGGGATACCTTCGAGTTTGGTGGGCGACCGGACGCCCCTTGCTGTCCGGCCTTGAGTGTTTCCGTGAAACTCTGGCAACATCGAACCTTGATCGTTTGTGTCCTGGTGGAGATAGCGCGACGTAAGGTCTGGTAAGCACAGAACATTGATGGAATAATGAGTATCTACTCACCCAGCACTCTGGCTGGACCGGCAATGTTGTTGTGTTTGCAGTAGAAGCAACCCTCTGCCTGTGCTCCAGGACGTCGGTGGCACTCTCATGCCATTTTCCTGACGCCGGCGCGCGAAGTTCGTCGTTTCCGGGCAAGGTAAAGATCTCGTTATACTTGTTTGAGAGGTCTCCTGCTTCAGTGGTTTGCAAAAGTCCTGATCATTCTGGGACAGGTGACATCATCATTCTGTTGCCACCGAAGTCAATGCCGTGGTTTGTGCTGGCTGAGATAGATGCACGTACGTCATTCTGCTTTTCTTTTCCATTTCACTGATGATTGAGGAACAGGGTCAGGCGAAACAGTGGTCTCTGTGAGCGGGAATGTTGTGGGTTGATCAAGGTATGTCGCTTGGCTGTGTATTCCTATTTTGTGTGCCTGGCGCTCATGTATGTGTGGTTGTAGCTACAATATGCAGGTGCTGTTCGGGACTCAATAGAATGCAAGTGTATGTCATTGGTATCAACAAAGGTGATGATTATAGGAACAAGAAGGCCACTGCACTGGCGCAAAACGAATCGGACTGTGACGAGCATCCGGCATACGGTCATAACTCTTTTCTGTGTCTGTTACCCTCCATTGTTGTTCTTAGGCTAAACATCCTCAGACGTTCCCCGCTCGAACGCTTCTGGATGCACCAGCAAAGCTATTGTCGATGTCTCCCTATGCTCGGTCGATTTCTGCGCTGGGCACAGACCACTCCGAGAATGCCTCGTCGACCTCTCGGAGCAACGCCTCCATCACATCCCCCGTGTCCTCCGGCCCCTGATCGTCTACGAGAGACCACTCCGCAGCGGCCTTGTCGAGGTCGCGGTATAGCCCCTCCATGACTCTACCAACCTGCTCGCCCTTGATCTCTCGAAGCTGAGTCGCCAGTTCGTCAACCTCGTCGTTCGGGGTTGTCGGCTCGGAAGGGCTTGCCTCACTGTCTGGGCATGGTCGTCCTAGAGTGCCGAGTGAGTTTCCGTCCTTGATGCGGTATAGGTCCATTGGTGATGATCCATCAGTGGCGGCGTCCTCCGTCGCGAAAGTCGGCCAGTCATCCAGCTCATCCATTGCACCCTCAAGGCTGTGGAAGGTGCTCAGGCTGATGGCGAATAGGTCTTCGCCGTTGGCAAGAGCAGGTGCTAATGAAGTCGGTTGTAGGAAAACTGGCGTCTCCATACCCGGAAGTGCTGTGGACATGGCGGGTAGCAACGGATGTGTGGTATCAAGACCACCAGGGACTGCTGTGCGCAAAGGCGCCCTAGGCACTACGTCGACGAAGGTATCAGTGGGTCCTCCAAGTGGGAACGTCAAGGTATGCGCAAAAGGCATCAGCTCCATGTTGATCGCATCGGCGTCTTTGGGCTCCATATATCCTCGGCCAACGCAAGGATCGTTCACCCAGACTGGGCTCAAGATCGTTCCCAAGTGGAAGTGCCTCCCTGTCGTCGCCTTCTACTTTTCTGTCAGGGTTCATTTCATACCGCTCTACGTCGAAAAGCTCACCTTCCACTCGGCGGCTGCCACACTCTCTTTGGTCTCCACGTCCCATGTCCCTTCAAGGATCCGATCGTAGTCACTTTCGGGAAGAAGTGGCTGCGGGGCTTGCAGGTTCAGTCGCGGTGATGTTTCCCCACTTTCAATCTCGCCTATGGGCTACAAGCATGGTGAGCACACACCTGTTTACGGGTGCGAGATTGATAACTGACCTGTTGGTGATTGTCGGTCGTAATCTGTTGTGTGCTCAGTGCATGGTCGTTCTCCCGTCTCCAACCCAACATCGGACTCGGAAGTGCAAGTGGTAAGGGGGATGGTGAGTATATGTCGTTTTCCTGCAGGACAGCGGTATCCAGAGTGGCGGAGAGGTCCACTGTTGACGGGGGAATCGGATTCATGACAAGGCTTCGAGCAACAATCACAGATGCGGGGTGATGCATCGCTCTGGACAGATCAACGATGTGCTAGTATATAGGGGATAGTGTGTGGTCCCACTTGATAACGGCTCTGAACAGTGGTTTATCGCGAGTTGTGCAATGCAGGGACGAAGAGCAAGGTGAGTAGTAGTCTTAGTAGTTCGCGGTCGTACTTGGTGACTGAGCGCCTGATCACTATCCAGGATTAGCGCCGTAGGCCTTGGCACTATGGTCCTCGCATATCGCTTTCTGGCCAGTACGTTCCAGTCGTCCGTGTAGCTTTACTGAATACGGTATGTCCATAAAATATGTGAACATTGAAGAGCTGTCATTGGCGTCTTTCCGCAGCCGAGTCCGCTCGTACTAGACCACCAGTAACTAGATTCAACTTAACTACCACCAGAGTATGCAGTTCGTGCCCAACTGTCTCAAATCGCCCAGTGCACGCTGTTTATCAAAGACATTCCCCAATGATTCGATGCTAGTGAGGCGGAGAATATGTACATACGCGAGAGAGGGTGCAACATGAGGCCGTGAAGAGAGGGTGCGTATGATGGCTAAAACTAGTGGTTGCGGCTTGGTTTGTTTGAATAAGGCTGCCTTGGCTGAACGAATGCGGCCTACGTACCCTCGCGTCGCCTTCTTATGCCCTTCGTACGCGACTTCGTCATTTATTGCCGCGACTTGCGTTCGAAAACTCGCGGGCGTGTGGGTGCGAGTCTGCCAGGCCACTGTCAGAGGCCGTTGCGCGCATGTCGATCGAAGTTTCGAGAAGCTGTATGGATGTCATCCCACGTTCTCCCCTTCGGAGTGGAGATTTGCGCTGAAGGCCCGCCTGTGTAGACAACCGACTGTGGTGGCAGGTCTCTTACTGACGCGAGTGCAAATTGCTTGTTCTCAACAGCACGTCGCTCTTGCTGCTCTTCTAGAAGCCCTCGCAATATCTGGTCTGTCGTCTCCTTGTCAGAGGTATCTCCCGGGGACATCGTCGTCTGACAACAATAATCAGTGGATACGATACCCTCCTGAAGTGGTGAGGCACACTGTTTCGCCTCTTGCTCCTTTCGAAACGTCCGAACGACACCCATGGGTGCCGCTGGCTTCCAGAGCGTTGACTAGTCGTGCATAGATTACCGGCTCGGCAGAGACAACACACCAGGGTGCGAGATCTGTGCTGAAACCGTATACTAGCAGCTGACGACATGCCTGGGTGTGAATTGCACTATAGATGGGTTTCTATGAACGTACTCACATCGGGGTCCTGCAGCGTATGACGACTTGGCACCGCTCCCGCGGCCGCAAGACTAGTTGCGCCATCCGAGATTTTGTCGCGCTGGGCCATGTGAACAACCGGAACTGTACCGTGGTGTGCTCGCCGTTTCTGCATGCAGACTTCGTCTCGAGACGAACAGAGCGACTAAGTAAGGTCACTCACTACGTCTGACAAACGCTGACTGTTCGATTTCGGCTCGCCGCCTACAGAACCGCGCGGATTACCAGGAATCGGAGTCTTAGAATTCTCTCCCGTCTGTGATTGTTGTGCGACAAGGCCCGCTCCCAAATCTCGCCGACTGGAAGTGGCAACGAAGCTATCGCGATCCATTGCCACCAAGGGAGGTGGCACGTGAGGCTGAGGACAGTGACCTTCGGGTCTGAGCCGCTCCAACAGATCACGCACCGTGGTGCCTCTAGTGTCTTGTTTTTCTTTTGGTGTCATAGCACTTGTGGCACCAAGTAGGTCGGCCAGTCGCCAAGTGCCAAGTGGCTTGACTTCACGTTGATTGTACTCACGATTGTGTCGCTCTAATGCAGCAAAGAGACCCTATATGTGCTTCGCATCATACTATCAGCAAGTGAATCAAAAGGACCTGACAGATGCGGGGCCCTGCGAGAGTCGAGTGGGGGTGTTGAAGAAAAGCTTGTAATGGACGCGCTCTGGATCCACCATGTAGCGGGCGCCTACGCGTCTGTGGCTGAGGTGGGCACGACACTCGCTTGAGAAACGCGCCGCTGCCTGACGACATCTCTGTTGCATACACGAAGTTTGGACTTTACATGCACATCGCCAGTACTAGTAGTACTGATTCTCGATTCTCATAGAAACCTCGACGGTGGTAAGCATACAGCTATTCATGTGAGTCTCAGACGGCTAAGGAGGTTTTTGAGCAGCTACTGATCAAGTATAGCCACGCCGCTCAAATTGATCCAGTCCATGCCAAACATAACTGGGAGTCTTGTTGCAGCGCAAGTAATCGATACGGCCTGCATGAATTTCTACGCCGGACAACATGATGTCAACATCACGGCGTCGTATGAGGCTCACTATGGTCGCCATCATGTCAAACTCGCATCATCGGCGACTGAAGATGACTCACGTCGTAGTCGCCGAACAGTGCGATATCCTTGACTGCACTGTGTTCCTCTACCGTGCGCTCCTATGAAAAATATTGGTGAGGCGTCCCAGTAAGCTCGGGATTGGGTCTACTTACCACGGAAACAGCATTTGTGTCACTAGGCAGAAGTGATGCGACGACAATGCACGCTACCATCATGGTGTATGAGAAGCTTCGGATGGCCCGCATAGCTGCTTTCTCCGACTGTGCGAAAGGGTCTGTAGGGATGGTTAGTAGCACTTGCCATAGTGTCTGTCTTTTATGATGACCTCTAGTGCAGTGCACGGATAGCCCCTATGAGGAAGTCGACAGCTGAATGCTGCTAGCATGCCTACTACCCGTGCATGTCCACCGGACTAGGATATCCGGCCGGACGTGAACGTTTGAACTCACGCACTGACTGGCACCAAGATGGCATTCGAAAATTTGTGTCCACTGGTAGACAACAAACATACCGCCACTGGTGCATAAGACCGCAGTGGCGCGAGAACGTGCGATTTCTGTCACTCCTGTCGTCAGGATGTGTGTCCTACCGCAGCGGAATACCATTCATGCGCGCCACTGGACCGACGGGCCCCTTTTCGAGGACACGCCAGAGCGTGAGGATTGACGAGGTCAGCACTCCACGTCGTGCGGCGCTCTAGGTACAGCTGATGGTTGTGTCTGAAGCCATGTCGTGGAACCCCCATATAGGCACAAGATGTGCTTTGAGGTACAAGGGACTAAGGACTCAGAACACTCCAAAAGCCAGCAACCTCTGCAGACGATAGATTGGAAGGTGGGTGGGGGCATCTCTCCATGGCAGTGTGGTGCCAGGCACGATCCATAGGAGCACTTTCCGATACAGATTAGGTCGGGCATACCTGTCCAAGCGGTCTGCGATTCGTGACTCATATTCGAGCGCAAGACGCTAGCGTTGAGATTTTGAACAACAGCATTCCGCATTTGCAGCGGAGGTAGTAATTACGCCAGGCGTTATATATCCTTGTAGACGACGATCATCTAGAGTATAGTACCAAGGGAAGTCAGACGTCAGGCGGAGTCCACCAGTTTTGCCACATACGCCTCTGTGATCCCTTCTTCTGTAGCAGCGGTATGGACCGTGTGGTATCGTTGTAATTGAGGTTTCCGAACAGTCTGGCCGCAAACGCGAACAGCACACAATCACAGCACACAATCGTCAAAGCCTCTGCACATTGGCCAGATACCTAGTGTAGCATTCCATTTACTCCAGTGTAAAGACAACGATTGACGATATGCACGGCCTGCGACCACTTCTGACATAATCGCCCCACAACCGCTATGAAACTAGCATTATTGACTGGCGCTCCTCAATGACGCCGTCAACAGAAGGGTGCAGAGATGTAACCCAGCAGGGGCGATCGTACAAGGAAAACAGTGGGATCGACCAGTGTTGCGATTCCACACGGGCTTCTGCTACGGTTCACGCTGCATACTTTCGCAGGTAGACTTAGCGAACATATGCCCGGGCCCCGCGCAAACAGAAGGAGAGGTCATTCGGGGCTTGAGCCGTCTGAATGACAAGCCTCAGTCGGCTCTGTTGATCGTCGGAAGGTCGGAAGGGTGCGCGTGCGGTCTAGAGAAATGCGACTCACCGCCGAGCACGATTTGAATGATGATGGCACTCACATTGTCACAAGATACAGACAATACCACGCCACGCTGGCACTATCCTTTGAGCGATGCATGCTGCGCCCGGCACTCAAATTTGATAGCTCGATGCACAGCACTTGCCCATGCTAAGAGTACCTCCCCCAGCACTCCCCAGAACTGCATAACGCACACCCTGCAATTGGCACGCCATCCTCGAAAACGATATGCGTGCAAGGGCCTGACAGCGCGGTCGGAACCGCGTCATCACCCAGTGTAATTTCCGGTATGCTGGGCCGTAGTTGATGGATGTCGACTCTTGCGCGGCTGTTTGGTTTTCGCTATCCAAGAGTATTTTGCGGGCTCACAGAGGGGCTGGCGTAAGCAAGAGGAAGGTCGAGATTTGGTCGAGATGGTGGACAAGTGCAAGGGCGGCAGTGTACCGCCGGAAATGGCCGGCAGCTCAGCCACACACATTGAGTCAACACAATCGGATAGGGCGTCGCTCAGTGCCTCCTGTTTGCCTCGAACTCCTCCTCGCAGCGGCACAAAATTGTTCGCGCTCTAGCTCGGTAACCGTCTTCTCATACGCCATCGTCTATGCCGTTCTCGCGGCCAGCACTCCTTCGCTGCCCTTCTGTGGGCTAAGCTCAGTGTTCGAGAGCCGGCGGGCGTCGTACGTGTCTGTCCGTCTCGAGGAACGCACCGTGGAGGAAAGTATCAACAAGAGAAAAACCGGGACGCTTGCGTACTCCCCATGGCGCGCATCTGCCCTCCAGGCTCGATCTAGAACCACCGCCCCAAATATCCCACTGCTACTATTGACAGCCAACACCGCGCTCTTGCTCCTGCTGACGACCGGCCCGTCTCAGGGCCCTGCCTGAAATGGATCGGTGCGAACCCCCTTGACCCCTCCTCTCCAGGGTGGTGCGGCATGCGCTGTTCGTCAACGCTGTCGCGACTGCGCGTCGTGATTGGTGGAGCCGGGCCTCGTCTTCATCCTTCATACGGCCCGACCTAGAGAGCGTGCACTTGTCGCGCATCATCGTCATATCCTGTTCCTCGCGAACACCCCCTCGCTCGTGGCTCGGATCCTATGGCATGGCGTAGGAGTGTAGGGACAATGCCGTGATATGCCCCGTACCGATTACTTGCGACCAGCACCGCGCACCAACTATCTGTCGACTTACGAACTCGATAGACGCGGGTGGGATGTCGACGGATCGATGAAGGCATCCTAGCTTATGCCGCTGGGAGGTAAGCTCATTCGAACGAACACAGATAGTGCCTTGGCTCACCGTGTGGCCCTTGCTCTTCTTCTGTAGGCAGCATACGCAGATGCGCCTCTGATCATACGTGACCATGTACGGCGGCCAGAGGTATCATTCGCTGTCGTCAACGCCTTAGGCGGCAAGGTACAGCGCGGCCAGTCCAAGGCGAGAAGACGGCCTGTGCAAGAGTATCTTTAGGGAGCGTTCACATCGCCCCGCGTGGTCAATGGCGAACGGACACCGAGTCCTGACGTCGTTGACTTGTTCCTTAGAAATCATCATGGTGAGTTTAAGCACCCAGACGCCTGCAACGCATACAAGAGTCCTACCTTCGTTGACTTGTTCTCTTCCTGTTGTTTGTCATCCAGGCTGAACAAGTGGAGAAGAATGGGTGCACGACGGACGCAAGTGAAGACGACGTTCCGAGGACGGGCGCTCTCTTTGTTCTAGGCGCCAACACATATGTGGCTGAAAAGTTGCGCCGTTACTCCGGTGCATTGAATGCAAGTGTACTGGCCATGCTCACGCAGAGGAGCACGGCCGACCTTCGAAGGCCGCCGCGTAGGGGTGAACCAAAGCATAGTCAATCATGCACAGTCATTATGTTTTGGTGCGTTGTACACAAGTGAAACACATTTTTCCAGAGCAAAGCAGAAGTAGCGTATCACAAGTACACAGGGACGGTTTACGAGATATCGTCGCCGCAGCGCCGGACACCAGCCAAAAATCGAATCCGAAAGAGCTTGCATTCTCCCTAGCCCATACCTTCGCGATTATCCAGAGACCGAGGTTCATTTGGACTGCGACGCGGGACGATCTACCGGTTTGACGGGAGTGGGGCTACGAGACTTGGATTCAACAGGCCTGGACAACGATCCGCTAGATATTGACGACAACGTACCCACCGGTCGCGAGACCCCTTGCTTCTCACCATACCCACTGAGAACGTGGAGACGGACTTGGCGTCTCGAACTGCCAAACCGGCCCTGGTCCGTTTGGGCTTCCCTGAGTATTAACTATCCATGTCCAACTGCCATCGGCCGAAGCATCCGCCACCTTTTACGATATATTAGAAGTTTTCCGCGACCACCACACACAGCTGAACACTTACTGGTGCCGACGTCTGATAATGGGGCGAGGCTGAATACCCGGATAGCACCGGGGGCCAGGTGGTATACTCCACCTTACCCTGTTGTGCAGTCAAGGTCAGCACAGATGTTTCAGCAGTCCTCCATCGCCTACTTACCTGGTGTCCCTGGTGGCCGGCTGTGATTTCTTTGTTGACAGACTCGTGGTCCCAGACGATATCCCAATCGCCGTCGAGTATGGCCGCGTATCGGGCCCGTTCCTCTTGCGGTATGCGGCAAGGGGTAGGTTGTGCGATGACCATCAGGCACACGGGCACGACTCTGAGCGACCGTCGCCTCAGTAAACGCCGATGCGCTTGCCTGGAAGACGACCCATACCTTGTATACTGAGGCCGAGTCCTCGCCTCGCCTTGCATAGGACGTGGCCCTATCGGCTTTGGGGGCAGGCCAGGAGGGGGGAATGCACCCTTGCCCCACTTGAGTACGGTAGCGTACTAGGCGGTCGCAGCCGATCAGATAATTGCTTGGTAAGTCAGTGGTCAGTTACTTACACTTGGTGCAAGGCTCGAAATATTGACGGTGATTTTTGTTGAGCGATAGGGTGCGGGTATTGAAGCGTCGCGCGGTGGGTGATGGGCACAAGAAAGCTGAAGACGACGAAAAGCAGGCTGAGCGCTTCCCTTTATACTATTAGCGCCCAACCGCGGACATTGCCGGTGCATAGTCTCGACGTCGTCGGCGGCGGCGATGCGGCGCATTAGCATGCTGGTGGGTGTGTATTGAAGTGCATCGAAAGCGAATCCTTGTCACGCGAAGTAGGAGCCAGGTCTTGGAAAGTATAGGGCATATCGACGCTCTCAGCGCAACAGGGAGGCTATCGAGCCTCGACGGACGGGCGGCATATTTGGCGTCCTCGTTGAAGGCTACCGGTTGTGCGCGATGGAAATGCTACAGATCCTCCTCCCGACAAGTCCTTTGCTGTGCTACTCGTACATCCAAGCCGAAATTGACATCCCGGGTCGCTCATACCACTGGGAACTCTACATGAAGTTTCAGACCTGGATACGATGTCTAGGTCCAAAGGCACAATAGGCTCCACGAGCTCAGGAGTTTCCATGTTGGCCTGAGACTTGCATCAGCACGTCTCAGCAGTCATACATGGCACTACTGGCACTAACCTCGTCTCACTAGGATTCTACTTGGGAATCTTCAGGGTAGACGAGGCCCCCGTACTCGTCCAAAGAGTGCCTGTACTCGGCGTCCGCATCAACAGTACCGGTCCATCCCGGTGCCAATTGTCCTAGAGACGGGTACTGTAGATCACGATAAGTTGAAGCTATGGATGTCGATCACAAGTACCTACTGCCTCTTCTCCCGGTGGGTCGGCAAGGTACCTCGCGACAAGGCTCGCGTCTTCCGCGGTAAACCCAAGGTTGTCGACCATCCATTGTGGCTCGCGTGTATGGTCCTCCTGCTCACCATTGCCTCGAACTGGCCAAGATGTCGCAGAGTTATCCAGCGGCAGAGGCAGTGGATATACGGGCGATGGCGATCCCCACAAACTATCGTTGTCGCCGTCGTCATCCTGCAGATGGTCCATCCGGTAAGCACGAATCCATACACGGTTCAGCACTTAGCGACTCACCTGGCTATATGCCTCTACCGTGTGTATATTGGTGCTTGCAGGAAACAGTTCCCCTTCTCTCAGCTCCCACTCTTTGTTGAGTATCTCCGCGAAGACTTCTCGCCCTCGCTCGGGTTTTGGCATGATGATGTTCGACTGTCGGTGGTGCCTGCTTGTGTGATTGCTAATCCCGTTCTCCGTGTCTTCTTGTTCCGATTGTATCAACTGCTCAATGCGTAGGCGAGGGTACGGCGTCGACGTTCTCTTTGCCATTGTGTTGCTTCAGCCACAGGTGAGTCTGGTGTTTTCAGCGACGTCAATGGGAGGTCTCACCAATATCTAAGTGATAATTTCAGTGCGATGTATTAGATATGATCGGACGAAGTTGCGACAACATCAGGAAAAATGAAAATGTCTTGGCAAGCCTTGACAAGGGATAGTGTGCCTTGCCATGTGTAATAAGGCCACAAAGTGCAAATAGGTAAGTGTTTTCCTTGCGACCCCCAAATTCAAGCGCACAAAGTGCATAAAGCCTTGTGGTCCTTGCCGGCAAGTGCAGAAGCACCACAAGTAGAGTGGTCCTGCTTCTCTTGGTTATCTACCCCCAAGTGCATAAAGTGCTCCAAGCCTTGCTACACATGTAGGTCTTGTAGGAGTCGACACAAGGCAAGCAAGAGTCTTAAGGTCATTTTGCAATCCCACACACAATTCACATCGATACACAACCATACATTTGAACAGCTTAAATACAGACATACAATGCACAAATACACAGATAGCTACAACACCCTCACACTATGTACACATGGACGACACCTCAGGCTCCAGATCTTGAGAGATGCTAGCTATAGTATGAGTGATCTATACGAATTCAACATGATCAGCAACAAGCAGGTTGTTAAGGACTGCCACTCACCTTGGAGAGTGAGAACGCCGGTCTCACAGCGTGCCTTCCTCGGCGCCTGGGTTGTTCGAGCTGGCCGCACCTTCTATGACTTCAGACGCCATGCCATCGCCCACGAGCTCCTTGTTTGCACTTGCGCTCTTAGGGCTTCCAGCAAGATCACCGAGGTCAATGGCTTGTGCGGCTGCGCCTTGAGAACTCGAAGCTGCGGAAGAGTGAGCTTGCGATAATTGAAGACACGATGCCACTCACCGGGAGTCGTCGTCGACACCGGTTCCTGTCCCTCCACCTCCACCGGGCTCTCCCCAGTGCCTACCAGCTCCTCAGCTAACAACTCTTGCTCATATTGCTATTGGTGCTCACCTTCCTTGCCCTGATCACCCACTGCAGCTCCCGACTTCACAGCTCCCGATGGACCGTCCTTGTGCGACTCCAGCTCGTCGTGCTCCCCCTCAGTGTCCACCTCATCTTCAACCTGGACCTCGTCCACGGCGAGGTTGTCGAACGGTATGTCGTTCTTCGGGTTGCTGAGGGTGCCCTCCTCGTCAAGCCCGCAAACCTTCTCGTCCTCCTTGATCTTCGCACTATCTATAGAGTTAGTTTGTATCCAACCCACACACT